>JABASL010000147.1:0-25495 GCA_019775825.1 Neanura muscorum | reverse complement strand
TTTCATTAATGGGGTTAATTATTAACAAATTAAATCAAATGAAGACATATATTGAGAGATGACTTTGAACTTGGATGTTTTGAGACTGCACCACCTTCATTTGATGAATTTTTTTAGACTGCTCAAAATTAACTTTGTTAGAATATTCTGAGAAAGAATAATTGATTTGAATTTTGATTTTGGAAAACACTTCCGTGCGTACTTATTGGTGAAGACAATGAGAGCTTAGTTAACTTAAAAATGCATTATTTTAATCATTTTTATGTTGAAGAGTGGAAATGAATTTAAAGTGATAAATAAGGTTCGGCTCAAATGTTTAGTGATGAAGAAAGATTTAATATCGAATAAGATTCGTACTTATTTGTGATCCTTCATTATGGATTTAAATAATTAGTATTTATTTTTGGACAATCCCAAATAAACTCATCTTGCTCAAGTTCAGCTCCGAACAGAACAATTTTGTGCAACGGAAGGGCTTTCCAGTGTTCAGAGCAGTTATGCGGGCATTGACGTTTGGACGTTTCCCAATCGGATTCTGTAAAAAAAAAAATTCAGAAACATCCGATTTCCTGCAGCCCTGCGGCTGGTGGTAGTGATCGTTTAAGAGATCATTCGTAGGATCCTGGCTTAGTCACTCAATGGATCCTATTTGCCATATGTCTTGGAACAACGNTCACTCAATGGATCCTATTTGCCATATGTCTTGGAACAACGGCAGAGGAAGTGGGCCATTTTTGGAACCCGCCGTTACGGCACACCTTGACTTACTGCTTTTCTTACTCAAATGCCTCATCTAACGAAAATTGAACGCTAACACTCTAATCTGAAGTCGAATTTTTGGGCGCAAGCTTGTGGGAAATACTGACTCGATTGACTGTTGAGAAACTGATTTCTCAAGCTGAATGTAATTTTGGGGAAAGTAAGTTAGTGTCATGAGCTTCCAGTATTATTCGTTGATTTTCCGGTTTAACGGATGCAAATCCCTTCTGGAAGCAGAATAATTTAATCTCAGAAACAGCGTTAAATGTCAAGTCTAAGCCTGGAACTTAGCGGTGAGCTTTTGACTACAAACCGCAAAAAATTAGTCTGTCACCCAGTCTCATAAAGATCTGTCTCATCTCTCTTTCGGTTCTCTCAGCTTATTCCATTTAAGGAATTTGACATCTGCAGACGTCCAGTCAGGACGTTTGGTCACTCTTATCTGCACTGTTTAATCAGAGTTTCCAGGGACTTTCCTTGAGGTCAGAGAGTCAGGAGACTTTACTATACATATCAAAAACCTCGGGAAACTATAGAGAGAATATGGGTGGACTGATTTTTCGGGCGTCAGGAATCGGTCTGGGTTCTCACGGTTTTCCTCAAGAAAAACAGTTCAAAGGTCCGCTCCGCTCTCCATCTCCTAATTCAGAGGATTTCGCTTCCTTTAACATTTTGTGCTATTTAGCGTTATTGGAAGATTTAGTCGGAGATGTAAAAGGAGAGCGGATGTCACTTTGGTTTTTCTGGTTAGCTCACATTTCGTATAATGAAAATTGATAAGTTGGTTTTAAGATAATAAAGCTAGATTTTTCCTTTCTACTTAACACACCACAAAAAAGACGCGGTGATGACATGACTCTCTTCTCAGCAAAGAGAGGGTGGGTTGAGATACAACAATAGAATTATTGCTCTCTTTTTCACTCCTACAGTCACACGTTACATCTCTTTTATCTTATGATTTCAAACAGAAAAAACTTATAATTGACTAATTGAGTTTGCGGATATTACGTCCACTGACATGGGCTTGCCTTGGTAAATATTGTACAGATTGTAGAAGTTACAATCCTTCTTACCCCTCTGCCTTCGACCATGCAGTTGTTTTTTGCTGTAAAGAGATCGACCCACCCAAGATCTTGTCCGGTCCGTTGTGGGAGATTTTGTGAATTGTGATTATTGCCTGTTCTCATTAGTTGATGGATTTCATTTTCCTCTCCTCTCCTGTTGCATTATGGTTTCTAGTACCTGAAATTTTGTAATGATGACAGTAGACTCGCAAAATGGTTAAAGTAGATCTCTCTTCTAATGATTCCGTGGGAACTAAATCCTGTTTCTAGAGGATATTAGAGATGTGAACTCTTTTTGTGTTTTTAACTGACTTTAAGAGACTGTCTTATGAATTATGATTAGGATGGAATATAGCTTGTAAACTACGAGTGGGAGACGAGAAAGGCCAACGAGGGCGCATGGATCACTGAGTAGAATATTTTGCCAATTTTCCCATAGGAGTTTCATTTCATCATCACCATCCATCCTTGATCCAACGCAGAAAAAGTAAGAGAGAGAGGAGATCACTTCCATTGCATGATTCTGTGTTGCCTCTTCGCATCATTATTATCATCTTCATGGGAAATTACCTTTTATTTTTTTTTAGGAACTTAGGATGGCCCAATAGTTTCTTTTTTCTGGCACGGCCAAAGTTTTGGGATTGGAGAGAAAGGAAAGGGGAGAAAGTGTAATCAGATCTGATGCAGGATCAATAGAGAGGACTTGGCTCTGCGTTTTCGTGCTTAGGTTTGGGTTTGGTTGAACTTCCTGCCAAGATGATGTTGGTTCCTTTTGAGAGAACGAGAAATGATTGCAGAAGCTTTTCCGAGGGAGAAAGTAATACTCTTTCCTGAAAGTATACTTACAGAGAAAACTGGCCAGTTCATTTGATTCAACTTTCAGAGATACACTTTTACTTCCTTCCAGGGTTTTCTTTAGCCCATTGTTCTACTACTTTCAGGAATTTAGTTGCCCCTGACTCTAGTCTCAATCATCAATCTAAAGCATTCCTTTCTTCGCTCATCCTTCATGGAGATGTCCTTTCACTTAGAAAAATACTTTGAACATTCTGGACATGTAAGAATTAAGTTCTGAACTTTGATCCCAAATTTTGCTGTACTGTAGAATGTAATGGCATGGAAAGAAATGCAATTGCGATTACCTGCTTCGACAAAAGTGAATCCCACAAGGTTTTAGAAAGAACAAATCGATAAAACCCACTCTAACTTTCAAAAGTTACATGGAGTCCAGCAATTTCTTCTGCAGTAGAACTGCCTCACTTTCAACTTCGGCTAAATCGAAATCTGAAATTAACTGAAATTGAGGATAAACATGGTCGTCCATTTTGATACGGTAACCTGCACAATCCGCTTTCATCCGCGTTGTACTCCTTCAAATTCCTCTTAAGTTATTCGCAATTCAGGGAGTACGTTTCTGAAGATTTTAAACTCAATTTCATTACGCTATGATAATGCAATTGACAATCAAATTGTGTAAAGTAATTTTGGAATCATATAATTTACAGCTTGTTTGAGAACACAATGTTCATGTTCGGACGTCATTTTCAGAAATTCAAATTGGCCCAAAGCACATTTAAAAGTCGGATTACCTATACGTAAAATTGGTATAGTAGTGCCGAAATTTTTATTTTTATATAAGAAGAGATGTTCTTTCCGGTGTAAGTTGCCGAAGTGTCAAGGACTCGCTATTTTAAGGAAACATATTAGCTATACCGAAATTTAATTGGATTATTATTTTTGCCGAGTGAGTTAATAACAAGTAAGTCATATTCCAATCGTATGATATTTATTGTCATTGGTTGGTACTACATTATGAGTAAATTCTATCCTGGAATGCCCCAACCACAGGGTGATGTGGACTACTGTTGTATTGTAGCTCAATTATTCCTTTCCTCCTGCGTCTTAAGTACTTGTGACATCCTTTTAAACGTCCAGAACTGAAGGACTGGAGACGGATGAATTGGGGAATTCTTATAAACTTGAAAGGAATGGCTCAGGATTTTGACATCACATTCTGAAAAGTCTATTTGGAAACCACATCATGAGGAAAAATGGCATTCGAAATGAGTGAACAGAAATGATTCGTCCAAGACCATCATGTAGCTTATTTTCCCGTTAAAATTCATTAAACTAATCATTCTACTAATTAAACTTTCTGCATTTGTCATTTAAATTGAAGAGAAGATGTACTTTCCCTGAATGAGAGGAGAGGCCTTGCTTTGTCTCATGTACTGAATGTGGTCTTCCAGTTCAACAGTGACCTGAAGGGACTTGTCAGTTTTCTTATTAGCCATCTCTGCTGCTCACTGTGTTGGGCTTCACTTCCTTCCAAGGAGGAATTGATGCAATGTTCGTGGTTTTCTTAGCGTTCGATTTAGTTGGGATTTTGATATGGTTATTCTTACGAATTGATTCTTTTCCTTGATTAATTCTTCATCCTCCTCTTCTTCTGGACAATGAAAACCTCAGAAACCGTTCAGTTTCCAGGATTCACAATGACCAAAAAGAACCGGAGAAGGAAATGTCCAGTGGTTAGGTAAGGAGATGGTCTGTCATAATTCCATGGCAGGAAACAATTCCAGGATTTATTTTTTATTATAAGTAAGCGTCACATCCGATTTTCGGACAGGACATCGGTAGTTCGATACATAATCAAATCTGTAGCGTCTATGAAAATTTTAACTCCAATCATTCGAAATCGTAACTTTGCTACTGCTACATTCATGTACATCATTTAGTTAATATGGACAAGTGTGAGAATATTGTACAGATTGTAGAAGTTACAATCCTTCTTACTCTTATTTCTTCTTACTTACAAAGTTTATTAGCCCGACCCAGTCGCGCTTATGGGATCGTCAAACCCGTCCGTCTGTCTGAGACACGGCAGCGGTCAAAGTACATGTCACAGGGTGACCAAATTTGGTGTACAAGGTCAATGTGACAATGCAAAGGCTAAGTTCGAAGATGGGCCAGATTGGTCCACCCCTTCCATGTCAAGTGTTCATTGTTATGCAGGATAGGTCAATAATTGACCTATTATTGCAGTGCACAATTATTGTGCACTGTGCTCAGTTGGGCACGTAAAGATAAATAATATTTTAGATCAGATTAATGGACGTGACGACATGACCGTGACACAACATGCCATGACCGTGACATGACGTAGGAGGCAGAATGCCACCGGAATATGACCAAGGTCTTCCCATGACAAATGTGCATTACGAAACCGGTGGGGATATACGGTGTGATTAACAAACAAAAAATGGTTCAATGTTGCACACTTTCTGGACAATAGAAATTATGAGGCAAGATTAGGTAACCACCATTTAGAAGGACCGTGGCAATTCCTTAGGTTGCAGAAAGTCACTAAAGTGTGACCAACGCCATCCAGGATAAATTACGAAACCGAAATGGGTTTCGATGTGCACAACCACAAAATAATGAGCTGAGAGCTGCACAATTCCTGGAGGAATAGGAATTCAAGCAATCTAAACTGTATGGAGGTTCAACAATGCACAATGTATGGGCGAAAAGGAAGTTGTGCAGGCGACCGAGAATCGACAGCCGAACAAAAATGCGGCGTGTTTTAAGCTGGCGGAAACAACGACGTAGCCATTTGTTGTTGTCAGTAACGCTGAGGTGTCAAACCTGGGTCGGGCTCAACAAATTTGTACTGATAGGTTTTTAAATATCTATATATACCGTGCTTCTCAGATCGAACGGGCTACCCAAATTTGTTTGAACATTTAGCTTCATCAGTGACTTGTTTCACGTGAACAGTGGTTTGTCATCAAAATCCCCCCATAATTTAAAAAAATAACAACTTCAGTAACGCTGAAGCGTCAAACCTGGGTCGGGCTCAAGAAAGTTGTACTGATAGGTTTTTAAATATCTATATATACCGTGCTTCTCAGATCGAACGGGCCACCCAAATTTGATTGAACATTTAGCTTCATCAGTGACTTGTTTCACGTGAACAGTGGTTTGTCATCAAAATCCCCCCATAATTTAAAAAAAATAACAACTTGTTTATTTTCGAGTGGCCGTTTTGTGCTGAGAAGCACTGTATATTGTTGAAGTTAAAAATTTTTAACAAATTTTTTTTCAATATTTGCGTTAGCAGTTAACTTGAATCCAAAAATTATCGACGATGCGTTTGGAGATTTTCTCATGATGTGCATTATTTAAAAAGAAGCTTATTTTTTTGACCGAATGTGAAGAAGTTAGACTAAAAAGTTGGATTTTAAAATTAGAAATGCCTAGACCTAAAATCCAATCACTAGGTCCTTGTTTCCTCAGGCGATCTTTGACATTTTATGCTCTGAATTTGGGTTTTTTTTTCGTTATGGTCTCCATTTTCAAAAGCTTTCATCTATTTATATTTCACTTCAAATCTAAACATTTTGTCTTCCCAACTTCTTTAGAATTTTTGAACAACTGAACCCTTTTTGCATTGACAGACAGAAACGTTTATTTTAGGTTTCAGGGTAGGATCAAATGGTCAAAAATTCTCAAGGATGTGTGGACGAATGTAGAAAATGGAAGGATAGGCTACATCACAGGATAAAAAGAAAATTCACTCCAATTGTTCACAGAGAAATATTTTGTACTGGAATTTTTAACAAAAAACTAAACGACCAATCCCTATCATCGTCATGTTACAAGTGACGCTTTCAAAAAAGTGTGCTACTTTTATTCCTCTTCCGAGATTCCATTAATTGTCAAATCATTAAAAGATCTTATTCATTTGAGTTTATGGAACTAATAATCTCATTGTCAGTTTTATTCCGTCCGATTCCACTACCTCTTAATTGTCCAAGAAGTGACCTTTGATGAAAAATTATATATTTTTTTAATTTAAACGCCTGCCGCATGTGAGTTTGTTCTAAAAGTGTCGTTGTATTAATGTGCAGGTGGTTGACCTCTGGACTTTTGGGGTGATCAGAATGTATGACGTAGTTATGGATACGACGGGGTGACAAGGCCCCCCTTGCCCACGACCGCCACTACCACCACCCGCGCTTCTAACTTCTCTTTTGTCTGGATCTTTAGATGAGAATTGAGAAAAGAAGAGGAGGAATCTGGAAGAAGAGTCAGTCAGTCTCTCCTACCATCTCACTCACATCACACTACAATTTACACTCGTCTCATCAACAATACAGGTTCAACAATCAATTATCATCTTCATCAAAACAGTCATTTGGACATCAACACAAGACACGTGCCTTCGACGTACTTACTCAGTTCCGTCCTCTCCTACTAACTCCACACAGGTAAACACATAATGTTAATTAAATTAAATTTATATGAAACGAAGGTGACAGGAGGTTAAGATTTTAAATGTATCATATGAATAAGGACCTTCCAACATCTCTTTCCAGAATGTATATCAAATGATATTGGAACGCATACGATCAGATTTAATTCTTTTTCGTTCTGAATAGTTCCCAAATTCCAAATGTCTCATTTTTCCTTGACGAGAATCTTTTGTTCCATTGAATCCGCCTGCCGTCAGAGGAAATGAAGCGTTGAAGACGGAATAAGTTTAGGTAGTTAGTATTTGGTTTGATTCTTGATCATAAACATAATAGGTCATTAAATCTTGGCTCACTCCATTCTTTCATCTCTACAAGTTTCAATTGTTCTCAGTTTTCGTCTTCTTTTACTTTAGCGATCGAGTATAACTTTCACAAAAATTATTCTACCGTCAGGGCCTAAGAATTCCAAATTAGAAAACGTCACCATTCAGATACTCCTGATATTCTTTACAATGATCCATTCTTTTGGTGTAATAAATTGTTTTCTAATTTTTGCCGCTACCACCGCTACCATGTTCCTCCATGACACAATCGTCCCCAGCGAAATGAAATTTTCAGCCTCTGCGAAAAGTATTCACTTTTCGGACGGTAGCCCGTACTGAAATGTGTAGTAGGCTACCATTATTTAAAAGTTAACTGAATATTGAATCTTGATCCCAATCATTGTCCCAATCTATTGTTTTCAGGGCTGAAATGACTTCATTCTTGGTATTAGATTTACCGCTGATTTTGTTTACAAGATGAAATAGAGGTTAGCTTATATTAAAGAATGGGTCGTAATTTTTTGATTGGAAATCCTCAGAAGAAGAGGCAGCAACCGTGGGGTTCAAAGGCCAATGAACTAGAGTGAGCACATTTATGTAAAATGGGCAAATATTAAACAAATCATGCTCTTCCATGCATTTGTGTTCTCTACTTCTTGAGTTTGTTAATTTGGTGTCAAAAAAGGTTAAAAAATGTAGGTAGGTTAAGGTTTAATATGAAAATTGAACTAAGGAGACGCAGAACGTCAAAGCTGGACAGGATGAGGCCACCAAGGTAGATTAGTAATAAGTTTTTATGGCAGGGCAGAAGATCCAATTCTCATATCTCTAAAATCTAGGGAAGAGTATTGATGTTGAACTTCAATCTTGTTTGTGTTTAGACGCTGAGTTTATCCTACGAGAAATAATAATTTCATCTTGGCTTCATTTTTCTATTCTGCTGCTACCAGACGACCACAACTACATTCTTATTTTCTGAAAGCCTAAAGGATGAAGCCCTTCTAAGTTTCTATGAATACTCTCTCTGGCTACTTATGCTTCCCATCCTTAATTTTTTTAGGTTTCGTTTCACCCTTGAGCCTTGATAGGTTCTTTTTTGTCCTAAGGTTAGATTTCTATTTTTCAAAGTAGGGATTGGCCGTTGGTAGTTACGAGTTACCGGCGTCGAGCTTCATTCTAACTTGTTTCCGAAGTCAGGCGTCTGTTCACCTGTGCTCCTATTCTCTTTTTCCTCTCAAACAACCAACACTTTATATCCGTATGCAATCCAGGAGGGATTTACATCTGACGCTATTGATTTTTAGGGATAGATAGTCGGAGATTTCAAAGTACGGGAGTTTCGGCCCTAAGAGACGTGGAGGAAATTTTTAGTTTGGATTTTTAAAACAAAATTAATGTATAAAACTTTTTTTTGCCTGAACTTATGGTGCGAATCTGTTTGACGTTTGCTCTAAAAATTCGTTCTAAAATGAACTAAGAAATCTAGAAAATCTTTTTATCGTATGGAAGGTACAATTATTGAATTAATTTTTTCAAAGTCGTATAGAGGAATCAACCTAATTTTGTATCGCGAAGATGTCGACCGTCTTGTTGTGTTGATCTCTGGTAGGTTGGTGCAGTGGTGAAGCGTGGATTGGCATCACTTTCATTCTTACCTTAATTCAACCCTCCTAGTCATAATCATAATCATTTCAATAAATAATCATCTCAGCTCTCACAGCATCATCCCATCTAAGCGAGATGATGATGATTTAGGGATTTGGAAACAGGCACGGCACACATCCTGTTTCCAACATCATATCATCCCTTCTGCCCTATTACTACTGTCAATTACTTCGGGGAGTCCTACCTGTAAAAAGAATCAATACTACAGATGATAACTACTAGCGAAAGATGTTCTTTTCACCATTTCTTTTTATATCTTCCCACGCTATTCTTCCCTATTTTCAGTTTATCGCCAATTGTATAATCCGCATGGAGAGAGTCGATTAGGGGTTTAGCAAGTTTCATTGTAGGAGGCGACAAGCGAACGCTGAGCACCGAGGGAGAAGCAAGCGCCCGGATTTATTACTCCGGTTGGGGTAGTCTTGCTTTCGTATGTTTCTTATGTGTTTAGAAATTATTAAGACTCGTTTTGATCTTGAACGTTGAATTCATTTGACAAAAGTTTAGACGAACCGAATTCCTATAAATTTGATTAAAAAAAGTAGCAGACGATTTAGGTTCCCCGATTCTAGAAGTCGGAGGGGAAACGAGAAGTGCTAAAGGAAGGATGCCCCTGGGACAGACGACAGAGTCTGCGTTGAAAGAATTTTTTAAGGATTCCTGGATCAATGCTTTTGAGTGCTGCAGTTTAGGTTGAGTGTGGAATTGAGGAAAACGTAGGAGAAAGTACTGTTTTTGGCATTCGTCAAATATTCCCTTGAGCATGTTGGGAAGAGTATGATTGCTCCATCGCCCATCCCCGCAGTTTGAGGAGATTGGATGAAATGATAGGCGTCTGAATAATGGAAGAAGTGAAGCCGTAAGCCTGAATCCATTCGCCAAAACGAAATAACGACTCTACCCAAAACTTCCCGCTCCAATCCATCTAATCCTAAAGAAGAGAAAGGATATTAAAATAATAAATAATGGGGGAAGAGCTTCTTTCTGCTTCCTCGAGGAGACATTTTGAATAATGGATGCGGACGGAGGTTGACTGGTAATAGTGGAGAAAGTTCGTGGTGGTGACGACGACGACGTTCCGCTCCCGCTTGAAAGAAACTTTTTCCCCTTTGAAGTCAGTAGTTGCGGAAGACTCTTGAAGGAGGAGGTTTACAAGAAGAAGGCTGAGAGCTAAAATATGTTCTTCACTCCATACTCTCTAAGGCTTCGTCAAAGAACTTCGAGTTTAGTGTTCCATTTTTTTCTCCGCTTTAGCTTTATTTTTTGTTGTAGCTCTGTTCTTCTAAGGAATTGGAAAAGGGGAGCCTTGGGGGGAAAAGTAGAGCAGGTAGATGAGAAATTGAAGAGTTTTTGAATACGCAATGAAGGGATAGGACGGCGATGTGGAGGAGAAAGTGAGTTCGATTTTTCCTGGGACCTGGGGGGATAAGAATTTGATGAGATTCTCTCTTCAGGTTCTGCCGGAAAGGGTATAAGCTTTAGACTTTGCAAAGACTTCTTTGAGGCCTTGTCGTAATGGGTTTCGACTACTGAAAGACAGGGAGGATGGACGATGGACAGAAAGGACAGTTAAGGAGAAAGTGGATGGGAAAGAGGTGTGTTTCTGGGAAAAGCTTTTGATTTTGATGAAAGGGAGAAAGCGAGGAGGCTATTAGGCATCAATCATTTACACGAAGAACTTGGACAAGCCCAAGGTCTTTTCTTTACTTTACTCTCAATCCCAATTGGTTTGGACAGGAGAGATGTTCTCATGGATGTGTCCAGATCCTGTATGTGTAACGGGATGCTATTTAAAATAATACCCTTCAGGATGACTAATTTAAAATTAAAAGTTTCTTTTTAAAATTGTATGTAAAATTTAATGTGTATTTTATTTATTTATTTATTTTTTAAAACCGAAAAATTCTTATGCCTTCGGTTGGAAATGATTGGATTTACCTTTCACAAGAACAATTCCATAAGTTAAATGGAAGTTCGTAATTCCGAAATTCGTGTCCAATGCTTGAAAAGGCAAAGGGATAAAGTTTTTATGAGATGTTCGATTATTTCTACCCCAGGTAGATCCGAGTATGGTTCTAGCCAGCCAGCCAGAACTCATCCAAATGTCAAGATCTTGATTGCACTGGGCAGGAGGGAGACGCTGCTTAGAAGCAGCAGCGTCGCATCGTCTCTCTTTAAAAGCCTACCTATTCTTTGTAAGAGCCAAGCCGCCTCCGTCCTCGTTACCATGGCAACCAGAGGTCCAAACAATTTCCCGTAGATTTCTCAAATTATTCATGATGTCGGGCTCTCTCTTTCTCTCTTTGAGTTTTTGTTGAAGATGGGGAAATGGGAGGAGGCGGACGTCGTTCGTTCGCTGTTCTCTTTACCTTTGGAGGAGACTTTGCGTTTGCTGATACTTTGAAGAGAAAGAAGGGGCTTTCTCTTCCTCCTGTTTTCTTAGCAACGAATGGAGAAAGGAGGACGGAGCTTTTGAGAAGGAATGAACGGTATCCCAGGGCAACGGGATCGTTTTTTTTTCATTTCTTATTGCCTGGGAAGTGTAGAAGAGCACTATGGCAATGGTCTAGAGGAGCTACAACCTTCTTCGTCACCGCCTTCCACTCCAAATCTCTCTCCCTTTGGAGGAGATCCTGTTTTTGGGGAGTGAATTGATTATCTTTTGCCGTGCAAGGACCCTCCCCATCAGAATCCTTCCCATTGGAATTTTTGTAGTGGAGATGCATTGATTGCATGACTCAGCTCTGCCTCTTGAAGAAAAAAAGAGAAAGTTGGGAGTTCGTACGAGGCACAAATGGAATTGTTCTGACGATCCTGAAGGGTTACTTTCTTCTGGTGTAATTTCCTTCAGAAGTTAACGATATAGCTGTGTACAAATACAGGTGGCAATGAAACTAGAAAATAACAAGGCTACGTGTTACGTACAGTACAGGGAGAGAGAAAACATTGAAGCCTGGCCGGATTTTTTGGGAGAATGGGTGTTAGGGTGATTTTATTGAATGAAAACAAAGCTATTATATTATTGCTAATTTTTCACAAAGATTTGCAAAGTTAGGAACAAACCCCGATTGTGGAGGTGGCTATTTTGAAAGTCAATGGGCGGAGTTGAAAGGTAGAATTGTCAATCTATGTCGTTTGACAGCTATTGCACATTTTAACATCTCGAAATGCTTGGTATTGATAAAGGAGAACAATTGCTTCATCATCATCACTCAAATCATCATATCCTTCGATGACAAGATTAGAAGAAAACCTACCACCCTCTTGGTCTCTCCTGCTTCATTGTCTCGCCTTTTATCACAATTGGTTCTTTGAAGCACATTCTGCGTTGAAAGCAGCTCGGTTTAGACAGAAACGACGACGCTTGGAGTTTCGGGACATTTTGGAGTAAGTTAAAGAGGGTAACATTAACATAACCGGTAAACATTAATATGCCGATTATGTAGAAGATGCGCAATCAGCATTGTGGTCGTCATAATGTGGATTTGCTAATCCTAACATCCTTTTTGAGACAGACGAATGAATTGTGAAATTTTTTGTCATACGCGCCACAGTATAACCAAAAATGAATTAATTCTTCATCTCGTCAGGTTTCATTCTGTGGTTTGAAACTTCAACAATCTAAGCTGGCTAACTGGCTATTTGAATGTCAGGTCGGTAAATATTGACCCGGGAAGATCTCATGCTGTTGAAAGCTTTCTGAAAGCTGAAATCTGAATTACTGTTGAGATCTTATGCTGCAAATTAACTCTTTCTAAAGGATGCTGAAGATATTTTTTAATAGACGAGGAGGTGATGGAACCTTTGTCCGGGACTGTCGTCCCATGCTTGATTCAATATAGTTATGCATTATTGGTCACTTGAGATGAGATGAGATTTATTATGAGACTGATTTGGCGATTCACAAGACAAAAGTTGACTCATCAGACCTCATCTTCCGACGATGAAATAAGCAGACGTTGAGGCGACAATAATAATTATGGGCCTCTTCTGTTTTTTTTAAGAGCTGACCGACTTGGATGGGAGTGTTGGAGTGTGATAGACTGTTATATGGAGATTCGCAATTAATTATCCAGACGCCCTTTAACCTTTCGCTGCGGCGTATCCCTTTTCGGCTTTACTTTGTTAAGTGCATTCACATTCGTTTTTTTTTATCTGGGTTTGGCATTTCAATCTCTCACAATAGCGTTTTCGAGAAGGGAGAAAAGGTCAATGGATTCATCTGTATTTCAAGGGATTTTCATACCCGCAAAATTCTGGATCAAAGTCTTAATGGAAGTATCCTACTTTGTTAAGTATAAAAGTCGGCTAACAATTATTGTGGGTCGGCTTTTATAAATACGTACTATTATCCCCAATTAGTCGATTAACTATGATTTACGCGATATTCTCGAATTCGAAGCATTGATGTAGTTTCACTAAAACAAATCTACTAAACCCTGCTCAAGCAGATGGAATTCATACACTGATCTTCTGTTGTTGTTAAACTTAAACCAGCTACCAGTTTATTTAAGATCCTGAGCTTTTAAAAATAAGTCGAGGCAACGACCTTATTCTAATAGCAGTATAAAACGAGTTTAGAATTTGATTAGACAAAGTGGAAGTTTCCTACGTACACTTAAACAAATATTTTAAAACGGAGACCACAATTGTTTTTAGAGGTTTTAAATTGATTTGCAACTTGAGTTGTAGGCTACAATCGATATTGGGTTAGGACGAAGGAGAAAGATAACTTTTTAGAGTTGAGTGATTTGATAGTGTAATAAAGCGTGGATCAAATGATCCTGACCTGGAGAGCGAGAGTCCATGAGTCGAGGGAGAACTCTAGAGTTTTTCAATTGTTTAGATGAAGATGAGATGCTGATGAGGGGAGGATGGAATAATGTTCGACCTTTTGTGTTTGAGCTTCTCTGATTGTCAAAATAGACATCGAGACAGATTCAAGGATAGAGAACGACTGATAATTGAAAAAAGATAAACTAATAAATTTTATTGGAACTAATTACGGGTATTTTTGTAATAGGATCTATCTTACATGAGCATTCTGAAGTGCCTTTAAACGAGACTGATTCCTCCTCATCTGACACTGGCCGAGAGATTCTCAACTCAATTCCGGCTGAATCTACTGTTGAATTCACAACCCACCAGGATTCTACACCCTTCGTCAGTATATAATAATCAGCGCATTGCTCGTATATTGCGGACCTATCCAATCACATTTTCCTTTGTCACCAAGGAAAATTGAATGTCCCAAAAGCATTTGAAAGTGGTTAGGTCTTCGTGAAGTGACTCTGGATGCGACGAAGAAGAAAGACGGGGAACGGTCCTGGGACGAAAAGAGGAAAGCCGAAGCAGGGAGTAGACGGTTTAGGTACTGTACCCGGGAAGGCGACTTCTACTCCGCCGGTGGAAAGTAAGAAAAGCTTAGGAGTTAGCAGTGGTGGTGGTGACATTGAAGGAGACATGAGCGTCACAACCATGGATGTGGTTGACACCACGACGCATCAACATTTTGGTCATGGTCATCGTCATCCTCATCTCAACACCCTACCATCGCCTTCAGTGAAGCAAACAACGCACCCAATGGACCAAGATTTGGTTTCTACAGTTTCGAAGAACAATAAGGCTGTGGGTGCAAGGAAGAGAAAACCAACTCAGATTTCGAAGGTAAAATCAAATTGTATTATTTATACCTTTGTATAAATAGTGCACTAATTTTTTTTTAAAACCTGCTGGCTTCTACAAAAAGCAGATTGGGGTTAAACGTTTTATGAATTTGTTTATTTTCATCACAGTTGAGTTTTAAACAGAAATTTATTCAATTTCGTGTATATCCGTGGTAGGTAGAGAATTTAGAAAGTTTTATATCGGCTTCAAAAGTTAACTTTTAATAAATTAGAAAGTTGAACAGCAGCCTAATTGTTTAGTTCTCAATAGGAGAAGAAATTTGTAAGACCCCCACACACTGGAATTTCATTTATTGTTGTTGAACAGCAAAACTTAATACGAAATGTAATATAAATTTCGAAAGGTATTTGTAGTTAAAGATGATGTTTGTTGGATGAAAAGGAAAGTTTAAGTTAAAGTGTCCATGTCCAACGAATTTAATCCAGTCCCTTTCAGTTTTTGTCGTATGCTTTTTCTCTTGTTGAATGAAAGTCAATTTAATGGAATATTCTGACTGAGATCAACACTTTCCTTCATTAAATTTGAAATCATGATTCATCAAAAAGAATTATTATAGAATCTCCTCCTCTGTGTGTATTCCACTTTTTACCTTACTTATTATCAGGCTAGAGAAAGGGGAATTGATCTGTTGTGTCGTGCTTGCCCGACTGAATCACTTTTTATGGGAAAACAAAAAACGATGAGGGAAGCAGGGAAAGCGAGACATTTTTTGTGTGCAGTTTTATAAATCCGTTCCTGTTATCGCATCGTATCGTGGCGTTAAATGGAGACAGGTTAAAAATGGACGAAAGCGTGATTTTATTGTAAAAGTAAATAATTAGAGAGAGAGTTGTTTTTAATACGGGTGTTATTTAACTTCAATTTTTTCGTGTGCACCAAAAGTTGCAAAACCCAAATTTGCAAAACACACAAATGTCGGCACTCAACGTACTGATCGACCCCCTGTAGTAATCGTGCACGCAAGGTGAACATCGCCGAAGGCGGTTTAGGGAAACTTCGAAAATACTGGCTCACAAAAACTTTATTTTTTCAGAACGATTGAAGTGCCGACGTCATGTTGTAATCATTTATTTCTCCGGTAGAGTTGCCGACATTTGTGTGTTTTGCAACTTTGGGTTTTGCAACTTTGGGTTTTGCACCTTTTGGTGTGAATCAATTTTTTTGAAGTGTAATGAAATTAGGTTTTCTACTTGATGAGAAAAACTTTCGTTGTCTTTTTTCTTTTTCTTTTTCACCTCTCGCCTCCCATGAAGTGATGTGCCCGGTAAAGTGAATTATGATGATTGGGCGTGGGGAAAAAGTGACAGGTTTTTGTATCTTGCAAAATTTTGGGGCGTAAGATTTGATTGTGAATCATAGTTATTGTAAACTGAATACTTCACAGTTAATGACGACAAACTTAATTGTTGCAACTCGTAGGTAATAATAACTGTGGTTTTCCACTTGAAATGTTTTAGAGTTTTGTTTACTTCTTTATTGCATCCTACGCTCTGCAGAAAGACAAAACGCAGGATGAGCCTCACCTTTCTATTTCTAATCTGGCCTATCAAAAGCTTATGATGATTTTTAAAGTGCTTTCACTTCTCTGTTCTCGCAATAATACAGATTGTGGACAAGCCAATCTCAGAGCCTGAATCTGGACGGGATGACAAGGACCACTGTGAAGATGAAGAATATATTCCTCATAATAACAATAACAACAGTCCACCCCATAAGAAGGCATACATTCAGTCTGGAGAAAAGAATGGAATGATCCAGAATATTGTAACAGAACTAAAGAGTGCCAAAAAAGCTAGTTCATCATCAATACAATTGGACTTTCTTTTTCCCAAAAGTCTGAGTCATTCAATTAAAAGTGAAGGAGGCGCGTTTTGCTCTTCCGAGGATGAGAACTCTCTTCAAATTGAAATTGAAGAAGAGGAAGAACCAAGGCGGAGGAGAGCAACCAATAAAAACCGAAGGGAAGGGAAAGTGGATTTGGCAAATATTCGTACACTCTTCTCTCCTTCAAAGAGGAGATCCGAGTCACAGAATGCTGCAGAGACTTCAGGAGAGGAAGATGAGGAAGATGAGTCTGATGGAATGGACATGCGGAAGGTTAGGACGAGCGGGGAGGAGGAACGCGACCATCAGCAACTCCCCTTTCGCTGTGGCGTCTGTCAATTTGGAACAACTGGAGCGTGGAGTACTTTTGGGTCATATGAAAACGCATAGTGGAGAACGATCTTTCCAGTGTCGCTTATGTTGCTTCGCTTTTACAACAAAGGTTTTACAACTTTCCACAAAGAATTTTTGTTTTAAAATTTTTTTAAATCGTTTAATTGTGACCTATTTAAAGAAAAAACTGCCAACAAAATAACTTATATTTTCAATCTTTCAGGCTAATTGTGAGCGTCATCTACGAAATCGTCATGGACAAATTGAGAAGGATCAAATTCGGAATCTTGTCGTCGTGTTTTCTTCGTCATCATCAAACAATTCCGATTCTGAAACAGAATCAACAGACATGCAAGGTCAACAAGGTCGAAGCCCATCTTCGGCTTCGATTCCAATAAACAAGAATTCAACATCAGGCGGGCTTCTATTACAACGTAAGGAGACGAACCTTGTGGAAAGTGGTCTCCTGAATTTGAGCAGTGGACGGTACGAGGGGCCCAGAACAAACATGGAAAAGTTGCCAACCCTTGGTGGTATTTCGCTAGTCACGACGGCGGCAGATGAGCAGCCGCTGGATCTAAGCATGGACGCGGTGGATCTTTCTACCAAAAATCGAAATGGGTCGGTCGGAAGCGCACGGGCTTCACTTTTGCGTCCAAGGCCAGTTTATCCTACATCAGACATTCCGAATCTTCTTGTTACCTCACCCTTCATTACTAAAAGAGAAGCAATTGTCCACCCACAGTTATCGCTCCAGTAAGTCGTAGTAATTTGAGAAATATTGGCAAAGGTACTAACTATTTATGTTGTTTTTTTTGATAAATTGAATTTATAGAATGTTGGGAGATGAGCAATATAGTTTGTTTAATGGTTATAGTCCATTTTCAACCAATGTCATTCGAGCATCTGATCTCAACGGACCCACCGCCCCCAACACCGCTCCACAGCAGCCATTTTCTCTTTTCCCCTTCGGTGCATCTCCTCCCTACAACCCTTTCTCTTTCCCAACGCCAACTATGGACAAAGTGGTTCCTGGACTCAGCAATAACGTTGTAAATATTTCGCCGTCGAAGGTCACTCCAACATTCATGGCACCAAGGTTAGTTAAAACTAATCGATAACGTGTTTAACTTAAGAATAAATACAGTGATTTTAAAATGTCACTTGAATAGAATTTTTTCATAACAAAAAATTGATTTGATTTTCAGTCCTCCTACTAGTTTTGAAAGTCGAGAAAGTCTCTCTGGCAGTTTGGAGAAAGAATTGAAGTTATTGAAACCAAATAAAAAGGAAACGAAGAAACCAGCTGCGGAATCGAACACCTTGTCTGTGTCTCCTACAACAACTTCCAGAAAAAGAGCTGACGCTAAAAGTGGGGAATATCAAAAACCGAAACAACGCCGATATCGCACTGAGCGGCCTTTTTCTTGTCCACACTGCCCTGCTCGATTCACATTGAGGTGAATACAAAATGTGACTAAAATCGTTAAACTAAAGAAATAATAGCACATTTATTCTTAACCTTAAACCTAGGTCAAATATGGAACGTCATGGCAAGCATCAACATCCTAGTGTCTGGCAAAGAAGTCCGTCCAATCGTGTTATAAATCGACAACAAAAGAATCAACAAAGTCCTCTCGTCGGTCCTCCAACAATGGTTCAATCTCTCAAACACTCGACCAATTCTAGTGGCAGCGGCATAGAAAGCAAATCGAAGGGTCGAAGTTCTTCGGCTGGAGTCAACGGAGATGTTATGAATGTCGATGTTCGCGCCGTTATTGCCCAACAATTAAAACGGAAATTGTCGAATTCAGCACTACTCAACGGCACGGTTGGAATTGAGAGTGAAACTGATTCGGAGCCAAATGGGACCGAAGGAGGACGAGGAGCTGACTCATCAGATCTGGCCAGCGTTAGTCAACTCCTTGAACGTGTCAAAAATTCCAACATTGCTCAATATTTCCATGACCAAGGAACAACAAAATCTTTATCACATTCAGAGGATAATGAGAATGAGGAGGAAGAGGACCTGAGCGGAACCGAGTCACCCAGCGGATCATCCGAAGACGAAGGAGAGATCGATGATCTGGAGGAAGTCAATAATGACAGCAACAGTGCGAAACTAAGCGAAGGGAGGGAAAAAAAGAAGAGTGCTTACTCTTCAGCGCCTCACAAGGTGAGTGAAGAATACGCTGCCAATGTTTTCCATCACTTCTTCTCATGAGTGTCCATGGCATTTCTAATGTGGAACCTTTTATGAAGATTCAGTGTGTACAGGAGTGAGTAGTAGTTTTTTTGTTAGTTATAGTTATTTTTGTGTTAATTACTTATCACGTTGAAGTTCCTGGGGTTGAACCCAAAATTTTTGAAAAAACAAGCTCTTTTAGTTTGAAACATTGCCCTCCAATATTACATATTTTCAGCTATTTTTAGTTTTGCTATCCCTAGATCCTGCTTACGGAAGGTGACGTTGAGAAGCGAATCTGGCATTGACGCTGGTCATGATAATTTTTGTCGGATTGTTAACTTTGGTGCTGTATAAACTATGGGGAGATGTATTTTTTAAATATGATAGAAACATTCCAATTGCAAATTAACGAGAGGTGCTAGAAATAATACCTATCAAATCAAGTGGTCCATCATGTCTAACTTTTTCAGAACTGGGTTTCCTCAGATTCTTCCAAACCACAGACAACTTTGGAAATGAATATCTGGAGAAAGCAGTATTTACTTACTACTAATTTAGTGTTGTGATTAATTTTAGTTACAAGTGTCGTTGTTAGTTGAGCTTTATCCTTAAGTTGTTTTAAATTTTGTTTAATTTTCTTTTTTCGTTACTATTAATTTACTTGCTCAGCACCTATTTATATTAACTTTTTCACTTCTGTTCAACTCGCTTTACAAAACACTGAAAAGACAGAATTATCGGACAACAACGCAAGCAACCTGTCAAAGGACACTAAAGTCTAATTTATTTTGAACCTAAATAAATTTATCTCACAACCAACTTTAAAAGATTGCACACATTTTTGTCTTTGCCATTTTTTTTTAAAAATATTATTTGCACCATCACCACACTAGCATGTCTTCTGCATTTGCATGTAACTTATGCTTGTTTGCATGCCGCATGAAGTTTTATATCTTTTTCTCATTATAGTTGACTGTTTTCTTTCTAAAAAATCATTTTATTTTGAACTTTAAAGATTCGTTGACAAGATTGCTAGAAGAATTCCGCCCCTGCAGAGCTGCAAATTTTTTGGGAAGAACATAATTAGAACCAGCCGTAGCCCAAACCCGTAAATGAGGATTAGAAATAATTTGGGAAAAGTGGCGCTATATTTTTTTTTTGGCGAAGTAATGACGCTTTTTGAATGGAGACATAAATTCCTGATGGATTTTCAGAATGGAAAGCAAACTCGATCGTCCCGGTCCCTGTAGTCTTTGAACCTAGCGAACACGTAGGAAGTAGATTTCTCTGTAAGGACTTTCTGAGATGTTTAATCACGCGATTGGAGGACTAATTTTCCTTTTGTCTATCTCGCTTATCAGTTTTTGCGACTAATGGACTCTTGTATGTTCGTTGTCTTGCTTTTAAGAACTCCAGCCTGAGCCTGGGCTGCCTCCAAAACGAACCTCTCGTGCTGGAAGTGGAACACATGACAGCATCTCTTTGTTATATTAGGAATCTTTTATGAGATTCGAATTTCCCCCAATTGCTAGACACTGGAGGAATCGCTCCTTTTTCTGACAGAATCAATTCCTAGAAAGCATGCAATCCAGAACTGTCTCTGCCGGAGAAAGCATTTCCCTCTTCTAACTTAACTAGTAGTTACGAATCCTTGCATGTTTTTTTCTTCTAACTAGATTTCATGTCCACATTGTACGAGGCGATTTCCCTGGACGTCGTCTCTCCGCAGACATTTGCTTACTCATACGGGTCAGAAGCCCTACCAATGCTCCCAATGTCCACTTCTCTTTACAACCAAGTCTAACTGTGACAGGCATTTGGCCAGGAAGCACAGCGGGAAGGGAAAATGCACTGGTTCTGGATATAACTCCGCGGAGGACGATGATGAAGAAGAAGAAGATATTCGGGACGACGAAGAAGGGGATGATGGTGAAGAGGAAGTAAGGGGCGGGAACGAAGAAGCCATTCTCCAAGAGGTCAATGAGCCTATCGTTTCCTTACCTCAGAGAAATACCTCGGCCGTTACAAAAAGTTCCAATTATTCTAGCCCCGGGGAAGACGTATCGTTTAGGTAAGACTGTTTTGATTGTATAAGCAAAAGTTCAATGTAGCTGAAATAGTAAAGTGGATTTATCGAAAGTATTTACAAAATATGGAACTTCCCCACTAAAAATCCAAGTTCCGACTTCTTAGAACATCCCACAAGAAACTATGTAATCGAATTGTATAAGTTTAGCAGGCGCAGGCGCACTGATAAAGCTGGATCGAGTACAAGTTTTTAATCGAGAATCGGACTGATTTTAATCAACCAGGTACCCTTTAATAAGCAGTCTAATTCTATTTTTTTGAAAATTTCAGATGTCACCTATGCGAAGCTGCCGCAAGTGAACGTGACGTTTTACTGGCACATATGGAAGAAGATCACAAAGAAACTTATAGCTTGCTCGTTTCCAAAGGGGCCCTCACTTCGTCTCCACCTAGTGAAAATAGTGAAGCAGAACCAATTCCTACTGACCTCAAGGAAGTTACTCATAGAAAGGTAGTAGAACGAATAATCTTTACACTGGAGGACATCAGTCCTGAGTAGAATTGATTCAGGGTTCTATTAATTTGTAGGTTATGTGTGTATTTTGTGTCCGACGCTTCTGGTCAGTAGAGGACCTTCGGCGTCATATTCGCAGCCATAGTGGTGAAAGGCCCTTTTCCTGTACGCATTGTTCCAGGCGCTTTACTCTCAAGCACTCGATGCTACGCCATCTTAAGAAGCATGCTGGAGAGGAGATTTCTTTGCAAACTCCAAAGGTCCGTCACGACTTCGCAACTAGAAAGAAAGGGTCAATTTCTAAGTCAGATGATCCACCTCAGACGGAAGAAACGAATCTCATTGGTCGCCTATTAGGAATCCATGATGAAGGACTAGTTGAGCAGCTTTTGAACAGACCGGATGCCAAGGATGCTGCCAAGCTTTTAGGTTTACGCGTAGGCCTAGCTCGGCAAAATACTTCATTAACGACCTCCAATTGAACTCAATTCCTGGAACAAGAAACCCTGAATGCCCTACCCTCATTGTAATCTTGTATCTCAAAAATATTAAAATATCACAGTGCACTTAAACCATAGACTAGTCCATACTTTATGCAACTTGAAAAAAACGTATACCGTAAACTGTCAAAGTAACCCAGATTTTATTAAACTAAGCGTAATGTTCGTACAACTCTCCTGTACATTAGTGCTTTGGGATATTATTTTTAAATATTGTTAGTCTCATTCATATATTGTTATCAGATTTTGTCACCTATTTTTTTTTATTTGCTTGCGTTCGAGCTATTAAGTGTAGCTGTATTTATCTATAAATGATTTGTCGCTTCAGTAGTAACCCTATCCTAGTTACTCATTCTATTATACCGTGTATTGTGCCCTTCATTCCTTGCGTCGAGTCACTTTTATCGTTATGGCATTCGTCCGTCGTCACTTCCACTAGTCGTAGCAATTGTAACGTTAATGTAAGTTTTCTAGCTTGCAGTCTGCGATTTTTAGAAGACTTTCTTTAAACTCATAGATCTGGCTCAATTACGTTAGTTATTGTAGATTTTAATTCTTAATTTGTGTTATGAATGTCTACCACTTTACATTATAATAGGGAAGACTTAGAATTATCAGTCTTACTAAATATACTTAACAATCAATATCTACAATGAAACAAATTCACCACAAATGCCTCAAAATCGTAATTTCCTCATCACCTGCCTCCTCCACGACAAGAAATTTTGAGGAAACTCAAATAAATCTTTTGCCTGGAAATGGAGCACGAGATGAAGCTAAAACTGTAAACCTGGTGTTTCATAACTCGAACCCGTCCATTAAATCTAGACTAATTAATTAAAACATGAATATTGTTAGTTTTACGTAGTGGTCGTCAACAGTCAAAACTAGACTAAGGGGTAGTTTATGAAACGATTAATCAATCATTTTAGAATAAGTAGGTAAGTCAAATATGCGTATGTAGCACGATCAAAAACAAATGCAATAAAAATCCGAGAGAAAACATAAAAATCCACAATCAATGATGGGACTGTGTTAATTTAAATCTTCATGAAGGTTTGCCTTGTTGAAGTGGTGTCTGATTGGTTTACATAAAATCTTTTAATGAAGCAAAAAGTTTCCAATATTGCAGAATTAGAGTATGAAATTGCAAAGGATATGAAAGGAAACAGCTTCACCTTCAACGGAAATCACCATCCACTTCAACATTGTGCCAAACATAGAAAGTGAGTTCATGATTTAGTTTACATTTTAGAATCGAAATTTTGTAAAAAGAGATTCTACAAATTAACGCTGAGATTATGCGAATTCATTTTAAAATAAAAATATTAGATTACACTCTTTCATTACAGTATTAGATGCTTTCACTTACAACAATTTAGTTGTCCGTTAACTCTTTTTAAAGAATAAAGTTTCCGACTCTATGCAGAGCTAATTACCCACGCCCACATTCTGAAGAAATTTTTGTTTAAGTTCCCGTCGTAGAATTTTTCCAGAAGGAGCTTTCGGTATAAGTTGAGTAAATTCGATTCCGCCACGAAGTTCTTTGTGTTTAGCAATTTTTCCGTCTAGAAAACGATGAATTTGATACTCGGAGAGTGCTTCCGATTTCCGGACGACATACGCGCGAGGAAGTTCACCATGCTTTTCGTCTGGAATTCCAATCACAGCCACATCAACCACTTCCGGTATTTGTCTCAACAGATCTTCCAATTCGGCAGGAGCCACCTAATCAATCAATTTTATATTGAAACGCCTGGTGCTGACATGAATTTGGAAGTTAATTCAACTCTTCAAATTTTTTTAAAGCATATAGTACCTGAAGGCTGTTAACTTTGATAAGTTCCTTGATTCGATCCACTACATAGAAACATTCATCGTTATCATAGTAAGCCACATCTCCAGTGTGAAGCCATCCTTCAGAATCAATCATTTCCTTTGTAGCTATTTCGTTTTTGTAATAGCCTTTCATATTCTGCAACGATTTTTTTTAAATATTAGAGCAAATCTTCAAAAAAAAGAACTCAAAGGATATAATTCGCGTTAAAAAAAAATTAAAAGTATATGCAATAATTCCAAACCGCTCACTTGTGGTCCTTTGACACAGAGTTCTCCCTGAACGTTTGGCCCGACTGCTACCCCCGAATCAGTGTCAACAATTTTTACAAAAGTGTCGGATATGACATTTCCACAAGATCCAATCTTGGAATTGCCGAATTTTGGGTTGAGTACTAGCGCTGCTGGAGAAGTTTCTGTCAGGCCTATACAAAATAGATCACTGACAAGGTGTTGTTCTAAGTTTGAAAGCATATAAATTACCTTATTAATTTACTAACCGTACATATTCTGGATAAAAATATCTTTTCCAGCCTTTTCTATCAATTTTGTAATTAAAGCGGCTCCCAGCGGCGCTGCTCCAGATTGTATGCAACGTACCTGCTCGAAGTCTTTGGCTGTAACCTGAGGATGATGAGTTAGAAAGGCGATGATTGGTGGAACTAAAGTTAGGAGATGTGCCTGCAATGCAAAAGTGCTTTATCCAAATTGCAAAACTTCATCAAAGCACAGTCTTCGGAAACCGTTTTACCTAAAGTACTTACATTAATTTGTCGTAAGTTTTTTAAAAATGTGTCAGTCCCAAACTTTGGGACACAGAGGACATGATTTCCAGTGTAGCAACCAGTTAGCATAGTGGACATCAATCCATATATGTGAAAAAACGGAAGTACCTGAGCACGCAATCGTTGTACGAAATTAATCGGAATCCTCGTGATAGCTAACTAAAAGAACCAAAAAAAATTATGGAAAGTAATGCTCACGCCAATAAGTCTGTCGGGCTCATCTCCCCTGTCCACATTGTGAAGATTTGCACATCCGGGTGTTATATATTGTCGCATATTGGCCAAAACATTACGATGGGTTAGCTGAACCCCCTTGGGAGGACCGGTGGTTCCACTTGAGAAAGGAAGAACAGCCACAAAAGATCCAGTGTCAATATCAGAACCTTTCAGAAAATTGGTACCAGTTGGATCCACCTTTGCCATTTCCGAGAACGTGTGACATCCTTCATGAGGCTCTCCAACAACAATAATGGATTTGATTGTCGGGCATTTTGTAGCAGCTTCACGAATTTCTGGTAGAAGAGCAGGAATGGTGACAGCAAAGACAGCTTCCGAGGTTACCACTTGTCGAATAATTTCATCTAATTCAAAATTCCAAGGTAGTATAGGATTTATTTTCGCAACTATTAGAAAATATTTTACCTTACCGGTAGAATAGGCAGGGTTTGCCTGTAATAAAAAACAGAAACCTTTTCAGTTTCCGGGAAATACTTCTTTGAAGATATATTTA
>JABASL010000146.1:0-21997 GCA_019775825.1 Neanura muscorum | reverse complement strand
TGTTAGTTCACCCCGCTGGAACTTTCTCCGGCTATGACCCGTTGGGGATTCCATTAGCTCAACTGTCACGGGAATTAATTGATTTGCTCAAGACCATGCCGCGGTGCTCAGTTCTGTTTTCTAAGCTGATCCCAGCATATCATCATCACTTTGGGCGACAATGTCGCGTAGCGGATTATGGACACATCACACTCTCTTCTCTTCTACAAACGCTTCCGAATACGATTCAGGTCATAGGTGAAGGTGCCAGTCGAATTATTACGCTAGCACACAAGGCTCAAGTAAGTAACGCAAGGAATTTAAATCTGTCATCATGAATTTAAAAAAATACAGTTTAGATTTGGTTTTTAGATGAAGCGCTTTGCATCTGATGTCTTTCGTGTTCTAAAAACTCAGCCCGGAGTCAAGAAACAAATCCGAGTCGCTGATTTTCCGCAAGCATTTTCAATGACCTTTCCGAATAAAACGTTTTTTCCGGAAGACTATGGGCTCTGTTTCTTCTCTGACCTCATCTCAGAATTGGTTGAACATTTCACAATGGTTACTTTGATTAACGATGACAAAGGGGAAGAACTTTTGGCCATTCCAAAGAGAGAGCAAACGCCTCATGAACTAAAGAAAATGCAAATTTTTGCTGCTGAGGTAAGTCTCATTCCTAACAACGGAAACATTTGTTACAAGAAATGTTGGGTATGCATCTAGGTTATTGAATTTTTGAAGAATCTTGAAATTGATTAGGTTGTGGAGTTACTGGGACATTCAATTCGGTGTGAAATGCAATTTTCCAAATTCATTCCCTCCTACCATCACCATTTTGGGCGACAGTGTCGCGTGGCTGATTATGGATTCACAAAATTGGCAGAATTATTTGACGCCATTTCGGACACGGTTACCTGTGAGTTTATCACACCAGGAATTGAGACAAATCCTGAAGACAAAATGCTGCGGTTAACGCCTCGGGAACAAATTAAGGTTCAGAAGCTCAAAATTTATGGCTTGGGAGTTGTAATCGCCGAGATTTACATCTTAAAACTTTTTTGTTCTTGTGGTGGTTAGATCGTTGGTTGTCAAATTCGTGAAGTTGTTGAGAAACAATTGGAGAAAGGACTTCCAACCAAGTTCGATCAGTTGGAAGACATTTTCTTATCTCAACATGGATTTGCTCTTCGTGTTGACCTTTGCGGAGCGTCAGATCTGCAGGATTTGCTTCATCGATTAGTGTATCGTTGGGTGCGAGTAGATGGAGACATAATTCGGGGATTATCGGAGGCCGAGAAGCGTCAACGTATTGCAGGAGAGGAAGTTATAGGAAATTGCACAGGTGCTGCCAAGAATGACTGCATCAAAAGCTTTCTAGAAAAAGAATTTGGGCAGTTGAGACTTGGGAATGCGCCCTCCTCCGTTGATGATCTGGACACAAAAGTCAAACTAATCCGTGAATTTGGAGAGCAAATTAGAGTCCTTTTGGAAGAGGCTGGAGGCTACCTTGGAATTCAAAATATTGACCAAGCATTTATTCAAAAGTGTGTCAAGAAAGCTAAGGGTGAAAGAGAACTCAATACTAAAAATGTTGTTCCGATTTTCAGATACGGCAATCCTTTGAACCCTTCTGCCTTTGGATGTCACTCCCTGATGGCTTTGTTGCAATCAATCCCAGATGTGGCCACTCTTCGCGGAAAATTTCGGACTCGCCGAATTCTTGTTTTAAACAGGGTCAACACCGGAAGCAGATTACAACCTCTCAGCGATAACCGAAATACTAACGGTGGCCGTGGAACTTATCAAGGAAAATGTACTGGTTTATTTGCAAATAGGAACCAGGAACCTCAGGGATGGAAGACGATGAATGGATGCATTCCAGCGCAGGCTCCACTTCAAACCGTGGCTCCTCCTCCATTGTTTTCACCAATGCTACCACCTTCACCGGTTTTCAGTTCACGAGATACCAACATTTTTAATTTTGAGCAACCTTCGGCACTCAGTTCTCCAGTACGTCTGATCATTATTTTTGTTAAATGCGGATTCAAAATCATATTACAAAACCTGGTATTTGTGCCCCTAGATCTATGACATGTGGATGGGAGACAACGGTGCGCAAAGGTCTCCACCGCCTATGTCGCCATCAATCGTCTGGGCTTACCATCCATTTTGTTACCCGCCACCAGGGTCGCCGAACCTGTTTGTAAGTTTTTCGTGCCGCTATTGTCGCTTACAAGGTCGAAAAACATACGCTGACGAAAGACCCAACGTTTGCTTTACGTCCTGGTTCATTCATATATAAGAACCTATCTGTATTCTGTGTTGTGACTGTGATTTATTTGGTTTTCAAAGATTCCGAGCTTCTCTTATGGTCCCTGGAATTCCAGTGCACCTACTCAACCAATCATGAGCCCACCGTCATTAGAAACTGAGGAACAACCTCCAGCCCAGTGACCCCTAGTGACCTTGGAAGTCTCTACCTTAACTGAGAAGTCAAACCAAATTTAATTATTCGCGAGGCGTTATGAAGTAGCGTAGTACTTGATTAGTTTGTTTGAATAATTAAATTTGAAATACTTTTCAGAAAAATCGTTAGGCTCGTTTCTGAAATTTTGACCGCTTTTTATTGCCCATGAAGGTCGTTCATTCAATTTTAACAAAAATCTAGAATTTAGGCAAGTGATTGATGAGCTGCTACTACAGGCGAGGAATTATCAATCATATCATACTGTTCACGTTCTTTTTGCTTCGCTAGAACAGCTAGGACTTCACACACGTGGTCATCCAGGGCAAATGAGGCAATTATCACGTTTGCAATTGCCACGAAGAACAGGCCAAAAATCAAATACGTATTCGTTTTGTCCAGCGTTCGTTCAGTGAATTCAAATCGAGAGATGATGACGTACCCAATTCCAACCAAAATCTGAAAACAAGCCGAATTAAGGTTCCAAACCAAAAAATTGTCACAATACTTAAAAAAAACCGGAGACCTTACTTCAACAAAGATGCATGAACAAATGAGAAAGTAGTTGAGAGCAGGGTAAGAATGAGCATTGGAATAGGCGACGACGAAACGAAGTTGAGACGCTGAGGCTGACAGGAGGGCAAGGGTCATGATTGCATGCGACAGTGCCATAGACTTTCGTTGAACAAGAAAACTTGCGGCTGCATTCCCAGCCAATCCCGCTGTGCTCAGATGTTTAGTCTTGGAAGACCCATAAGGGGGTCCAAATCCTCCTGCGACGGATTCCACAACTGAGTCTGTATTCTTAGAGGTCAAAAGGTCAATCAGAATAGTATAGTCTCACGTACATGATCCCCAAACGTTGGTAAAGGAGCATGAGTCGCAGGCCCAACGGCTCCAAGTCTTACAGAAAGGTAGCGACGAAAGGCCTCAATGTCTGTTACTCCTTCAGGAGTTTCAATGTCAAGCGCCTGGAGCTCTTGGCGGCCAAGTTGGTTTGACGAACCACGAGTACTTCCGGCACTGCCCGACCGGCCTACTTTCGAGTTGGAACTCGTATTCATGTAGTTACCATTACCACTAATGGATGCCCCTGACCCTTTACGAAAATATGGATACTTCTCAGTCATATGCTTAACGCGTTCAGGCGACAGTTTTGTGCAATCTTTTGTGTTACTAACCTCCGCCTCGAGACCGTTTTGTTTCTCCAGCGTTCGTTTGCGTTTGATCTTTGGCTTCTTGTCCCTTGCTACCTTTCCGTGTCAACGACAGGCCCTTCTTGGGTTCATTTTGTTGTCCTCGTTGTAATTGAGCATTGTTCACACTACTTGAGCTTCCCTTCTTTCCACTTTGTTGCTTTTCTTTTCTGCTAGACGACTTCAGCGATCCAACAGTTTCACGGTTTGCATCACGATTAATTCGTGAAGATGACCCATAATTGTCACCGTCATCGTCGTCACCATCCTCATCTTCAAAATCATCGTAATCTGCATTGTCGTCTTCGTCTGCCACTTGCCAACGGTCAGCCTGAGGAGCTGACTTTGCAGGAATTGGTGAAGGTGTACGCAGAAGTGATGCCCCAATACGTGAACCGTTGAGTTGACGTGTGATGGGATCCTGACTCTGAATTCGCTCCGTAGATCCCAGGTCAGTACGGCTTTGACGGTCGTAGTAGATGAATGGATTAATTGCCGCAGTGTCAAAGGCTCGTTGCTGTCGCCCCGTGACAGTAGTCACTATTTCATCTTCATCTTCTTCAGTAATCGGTTGCTGTGTGACTGCAATCCCACGGCGTGCATTTTGACCATAACTAGTGCGACCTCCTCCAAGCCCTGTTTCCTCATCCTCTGCTTCATGCCGGTGCTGTATTGAAGTCGTCAACTTTTTGGTCAACTTTCGGTTCATGGTATCTTCATTGGGACATTAAAAATTAAAATTGCAAAGCTGAACTTCCCCTCCTACAAGTTCGACACACTATGAACCAGCGTCAAACAATTTGGTTTCTATGACTCTCAATTCTAAGAAATAGTGCAAAATACCAATTCGGCCTGCCCTCACACACTGCAAAAGAATTTGAACGCCAGCTATCCCAACCTCCAATCAGTTAGACATGAACCCAGATGCGAAACTTGTCTTTAGTAATAATTTTTCGCAAATATTATTGTAATTACAGAACATTTGTATTGTTTCTTGGTTAAATCTTTAATTGCGAATAGTTGGCGTCTTCAAGTGGTGGTTTAATGGTGATTTTGAATTTAGTTTGGCATATTTTCAATTACTTGCATTTGTAGTAGAACATATAAGAGCTTCAGGATCCAACAATGAATAGGCTAAATCGTACAGCTCCAATGCCCGATCGTGAATGATACAGGTTCATATTTTTCTCAAAGGCTTTGCAAATAACTGGAATGAAGACATTTCCTAGAAATAGTAGGAAGGAAATAAAGAAAGCAAAAATTAGCGAAATAAGTCTGCTACTTGAAATTGCTGAAATCGTGTAAGCGTCTTACGCTTAGGGTTAGTAAATTGAAGGAAAATATAAGGGGTCCAATTCCAGCCTTTACGGTTAATTCCGTCTTTAAAATTTTTAGATGGCATCCCCGGTTCTGGTATGTAAGTTAAATTGCCAAGTGCTTCCAGCTCTCCTCCGTCGCTCATGCAATGAATCCCGATGTTCTTGTCCTGTTAATAGGGTAAACGTATTTGTTAAACAGGAAAAACCTTGAGAATCATATTAGGTAATATGTTGACCATGAAAGTTTTTAGCATTGCCGGATCAGGATATGCAGATTTCAAGGATTCTTTGTATTGAAGAAAATCACGGTAAGCGGGATCTGATTTCTTGTAATTTTCCTTAAGATACTGTTCAAGGTCCTTCATTGGCTCCGGAGACCAGTCAAAGACCTGTGCATAAAATTATAAATATTTACTCAATAACAAGTTGAGTATGAACTGTATTTCAGCTTACACGATTGAAACGAATGAGAACACACGGCTTTCCAATGTCGTACCCATAATTGGGCCCGGTACAATCTCCGAGACCCCCCGAGACAGCTAAGGATCAGAAAGAAAAATTAATTTTGATTTTGATTCAAGACTTTATTCAAGACTGGAATTCTTGATTGAAAAAAAATTAGACCTTACTGTAATCTTTCAAAGAAGAAACAGTTTTGTTAAGGCGTCGACTGTACGTGGTCCAGCTTGCCGTAGTGTTAAGATCATAGTAAATTGTTGAACTTTGCGTGGCCTCTTTTGGATCTTTAGCGCTCTTAGTCCTGGGAGCAGATGGGAAGACACTGAGGCCAGTAGCCCCTGCCAATATGACTGGTTTCGAAATTGCAGTCAACGAAGGCTTGAGGCCATCCCCCTTGCCGGATGATTCAATAAGAACGACCATCCAGAGTATAAAGTAGGTGAAAACAAAGAAGTAGTAGGCAATATAGAAGATCAGGACTTGTACTGAGGGTTACAAAACAGATTATTCAGCCAATTATCCATTTAAGTCCACCTTTTGGAAAGGTCCTCAACCTTTCATAAGGTCAAGGAAAGGTCCTCAACCTTTCCTGAGGTCAAGGAAAGGTCCTCAACCTTTTATAAGGTCGAGGAAAGGTCCTCAACCTTTCATAAGGTCAAGGAAAGGTCCTCAACCTTTCATAAGGTCAAGGAAAGGTCCTCAACCTTTCATAAGGTCAAGGAAAGGTCCTCAACCTTTCCTAAGGTCAAGCAAAATACTTACACCAACTGAAGCCAGTACGACCAAGAACACGTCCATTCATAGGATTGTACATAAAGCGACGTATCTTCTGAAATTTCGTTAGTTCTTCTTCTTGCATTCCTTTCATGTCAATCTCAGAGGGAACCACTGATTCACCTGGCAGTGGAGGATCAGCATCACCTGCTGCTGGTACTTCAGCGGTGGCTGCAGGTGGAGGTGGAGGAGGTTCTGCTTTGGGTTCCATGGGTTCTGCTGCTGCTGCCGCTGCCGGTGGTGGTGGTGCTGATGCCATTCTGATTCTAATAAAAAAAATCCTTTTTCTAATTATTGGAGTACTTTAATTTAATTTTTGTTAATATCTGCTTGATCTTACCAAAGGTATTAAAGTTGAAACGGCTTAACTTGAGTATTTTAGTTTGAAATCAAAATGCTGGAGGAAGCTGAACTTTGACAGCTTGGAAAGAGAATAATAAAAGTGAAGAGGAATGCATCATGGCGAACAGCAGCGACGGGTACATAACAAACCTAAATGGTTTCTACTGCTGCGTTGCTAGGACAATTCAACCAACTTTAGCCGTTTAGAATTATTGTCTTTCACAAAATTTAAACTACATCCAGTTAAGAACCTTTAAAATCTCTAAGTTCCTAGAACTAATTTAATCTTTAGTGACTTGGGTAGTATGGAAACATTATGTATTTGTACCATGTTCACCCAACTGCTTTCAAAAAATCATTCATAAGAACTGTAACAAAAATTTCGGGTTTTATTGTCGTTTCTGTTGAATTTGCACCTAGGACACCTAAACCTAACTACGTTTTGTTTCAGTGCTATTGTCTTTTTCACTCGCTAGTAGGCAAATTTTGATAACTTTATAGTAATTGCAAATGAGCCACGGTGTTAAAAACAGTTAACATTTAATTAAATTATTATTATAAGTTTTATGTAAAACAGAGAATAAATGGGGGGTGGAATGGAAGTGTAAGATTGAATTCTTTTTCAAAAGATCTTGATTATTATGGCAAGAAAACCTTTCTCCTACAATCTTCCACTTGCAATTCCAAATTCATTCGAGCTCTCACGCATAATTATTATTGTTACCAAAATCATTCTCGAAACAATAGTGATGGCGTTGTAGAACTTTAATTGTTGCTACAGTTTGTGAAACTTTAAGCGAATTACTTCTAAAATTGAATTTTGGACAAAGAGGACCAAAAGTACATTGATTTTTAATTTTTAAAAATTTTATCCTGCTAGGAACATTTTTGGTATTTGTGCTAAAATGCTCAAAATAAAAATCGTGTAATATTGAGAGACGACGCCATAAACTAAAATAAATAGCTGAAAATAATGTTCAGAAGTTTTTAGTTTGAAAAAAAGTCCACTTCATCTTGAGAATGATTGCATCCGGTAAGACACCTTTTTATATTTTGGCATATTTTTTAATCTAAAAAATCAAACGAAAATATCTTCACTGTAAAACCATTTTTCGTCCACTAATAATGGCAATAAATGTAACGGACAGCAGAATATTTTCGTATTTTTTTTTAGACATGGATTATGTTGTTTTGAACGTGTTTAACAAATATATTTTATAGCATTTCCCCGTACATTTTGAATATTTTAGCCGAAATTACCGTATGCCTCCTTGCAAAAATAATTACTCCATTTTCATTATAAATAAAATTAGTTGTAGTTGACCTCTGACGGTATGATTGTACTACCGTGGTGCGCGTCCTTGTAATTTGTATTGAACTAGTTAATTTAAACCCTTAATTGGGTCGCATTGGAAAATTTGAAATTTATAATTTGAATCTATGTATGTATGTTTATTGGAGGGAGCTGGCATCTATTGTAGATGCTCACGCCGAGCACGCGATATGAATATATGTCCGGCGACATCATAAAAAGAAGTCGTGACGCAGCGAAATTGAAAAATATTGAATCAGTATGATTAATGACTCGGAAATAAAATTAGATCAACCATACAAGGTTAACTCTCACGAGTAATTGATTAATCTGAATATAATGATCAAACTTGGAAAAATAGAGCCGCCACCCAAAATTGTTACTATTTAAGTTAAGTGCACTTAAAATTCAAATTTTAAATTTTAAAAATAATAATAAATTCAATGCTCATTTTCTGAACAAATTAGGCATTAACTATTAAATTAGCTGTTAAGGTTAGGGTACATTTTGGGCGTAAATATGTTAACTGTTGTTAACACTCAACAGATTTGTTCCAGTCTAATTGTAATGGGCAGGTGAACATTTGCAATCAATCGCAAATTAGATCTTACTCTTGTAAAAGATTGGCCAATAATTCCACTCTGCCAAATAACAAGGAAAGGCGTGTATAATTATTACAGTTCTACTATTTTAATCCGTCCTAATGAACCACTCTGACATGTAAATATTACTATTTGATTGACGACTTTTCACACGCGTAATAACGGCAAGGTCATACACATTGAGTGTCAAATTGACAAAGGTGCCTAAGGCCATGCCCAATTAATAATGACTATAGTTAGATATTTTCTTCAGTTTTCTACAAGATTTTGGGCAATTTTTTTAATTGTCCTGTTATTAAAATATTAATTTAAATTAGAAAAAAATTGCTGATTTTGTCAAAATAAATCCAATAAAAACTACATTGTTGCTTGCTGAATTTTGCAAGTGAATATTTTGAAACAAAATGCAAAGAACATTAAGATTTTCGTTTCGAACTAGTGAACTAAACTAACAATATGACGAAATCTAGGTAAGGGGACATGCTATGTTGTGCGATACGCCTTTCCTTTCAGAAGAATTTCATTTTTAAATTTTATTTCACTTATGATTTCGTTTTCGTTTTCAGAAAATTTTGATTTCAGAAAATTTTATTTAGAAAAGATCTGGTTTGATTGAAGAATCTCGCAGTCACAAGGTTGTATTTTCTCTATCAAGCATAACACACAAGTCAGCATCCCAAAAAGGTTTATAAATGAATCAATTTAGTCAAAAATGATGCATATACCGCACAAGATACGGGGAATGGATCACTTTATTGGTAAACCTTAATTGAGATACTTTTAACACTTTAACATTTTGATTTTAGTCGGCGTGTGACAGGTCAGCTAGCGTTTCTGACAAAGGGGCGTGAAGGTTCAAATAATTAGGGGGAGTGGGTTCACGCTTTTGTAGCATAAGGCCAAAAGAACTTAAATGAAGAATTTTTTAATGTGACATTATGTGGAAATATGTGACGACTATTGAAGTAAACGATTGTGGATCTTATAGAAAGACGCAGCATATCAGCTAAATCAATAGTAAAATTTCGGTAAAATTTAGTTTTAATATAATGTCTGCCTTGAGTTCGAATTCTTGCCAACAAACAGAATTGATTTTCTAAGCAATTTCTTCGCAGTTTGAAGTAGACACGCGCATGACGCATCGAAGCTGATGTAGTAACGTGTAGTTCTATTAAACACGATCCCAGCCACTCCATATCTAAACGATGATTATGCAATTTCCGGCTAAGAAAAATTGTTCGTAATGTTCGTTTTAAGAATGGAAGTGTAATTGAAGTTGTAATTGCAAGTTCATCTTTTAAGCTCTGAAGCGCTTTGGACTCAGAAGTAGAGACAGCCAGACACCTTTTCTTCGTGTTCTAATTGTCAGACACAAGTGAATTAATTTAATTTTGATTTCCTCTTCCATGCACTCATTGTTCCCTCATCCGTGATCATATAATACAACTCACGCGTTTGAGCAATACCAAATACGAGTTTTATTTTTATCGCTTAAGCGGAAATTATAAAAATAAATAAATTTAACATAAAATCGTAAGGAATACGAAGAGACGCAAGCCCAATCACTTGGAAGGCTCTCTTCTAAATTTTTCATCGAGACCAAGAAACGGATTTCAGGATATGAGAAAATATTTGATCGACCGCGCGGATCGCGGTAGTCAGTTAGAGTGACTCATTTACGTTCATTTTAAACTAAAAGGCAAAAGAAGGCTGAGTAATATTAAAGTTCGGACCTTGCGCTCAACGAAATTCGGACGCAAGGTTCGTTACGGTTTCCATTTGGATGTCTTAAATGGAATTGATTGAACTTAAATCGTGTGAAAAACGTGAGAAAACGTTTTGATCATTAGGTTACACAATGCAGGAGTAGTTTTTTCAAAACTAAAGGAAAAGTTTGTGCTTGTTTCTATTCAAAGTAGAATCAGAAAACAAAGTGTAGGAAAGGAAAACGCATAATTTACCATGAATATTTAAAATTCATTCTTTTTCGTTGTAGTTGTCACAAATTTCCTGCTTGTCGTTTTCATTATAAAAGCCTGGATGCCCGCCGTGAGGACAGCTGGAATTCAAAATGAAAATTTATGGCTGCCATCATCCGTGGAACATCTCCATCAATCACCGTCAGAACAGCGGGAAGCCCTCATCAGTTTAAATCCTAGAACGAATCACAGAATTTTATATGTAGGAAGTGGAAGTGGGTTAAGAGATGTAACTATGGCCTTTCCCTCTTACTTCAAAACCCAGAGGCCTTATCATGCGCAGTCACAGCATACGGATACCGTAATCATGCCTCCAAAAATAAATATTTTTGGACATTACCAGCATCATCAGGAAGTGACCCCTGTCCAGGCGTCTGCTTCAGACCGTACAAATACTTTTCGTCCTTCACCACCAGATCCACTTCCGCAAAGTGAAGCAGACTCTTCCGGGGAAGACGCCCAGCCTGATTATCAACATTTTCCAACAAAATTTCGATCAAGCGACCAACGTTACTTCTATGAACCGGAACGGACACGTCAACCTCTACAGGAAGCGGAAGCAGATGATGGCCAACACCAGGACACAGAAGACCCCGACCAGGAACATGAACCTAACAGCGAAGATCAGTTGAGAAGGCCTAGAATCCGTTCAAACATTGGTCCTCCCCGTGCGCCGGAGCACTTCCCACCAAATGGACATCGGCATGAAAATCGAGGAAACTTGATTGACTATCTCTATCACAGTTATTTAAATAATTTAGCAAATAATAGACTTCCTCCCAGGGTTGAAGTTATTCCAAGTTCAGATAGAAAACCGAATTTGAGGCTACAAGAAGAAGAAATCGATGAAAACCTACTGACGCTCAGACCTCCACCTTTCCAAGACATTGAGATTTTGACCAATCGGAATCCAGACGACTCAGAAGACGGTTCCCATTTCGTTGTACCCATTCATCGAGAACCCCTTCCAAGTCCGCACCTTCATCAGGAATTGTTCAGACAACAAGAACCAGTACATCTGGAGCATAATTCTGGAAAACCTCACAGTCACATTCGAGTTCAAGCTGACGGCGGACTTCAAGGTCACGATCCCTTCCAGCCGAAAAAAACAGTTCAACCAATTAGTTTTCAAACCTTTGACATCAATACAAAACCAACCATCCTTAACACCAGTACTACTAGCACTGCTCAACCGCTGTTATCAAATCAACGGATAGCCTCTGCTACCTCAAGGAGGCCCAGGATTTATCCATCTGAAGATTCAAACCCTAGAATTCTTAACCGCATTCTTACGAGGCAACCGTCAGTACCACTTCCTCCAGCCTCTCATGAAAAAAGTGTATTGTCGGACTCCAAATCTCAAAAACTTGAGGAAATCCAAAACCGAGAGCAGAAAATTGCTATTGAACGTCAAAGGGGAAGATTAAGGCAATTCGAAATTGAACCTCTACTAAATGAATTCCCAAATTCTCCCGCTCGTCCAGCACTACAAATTACTCCATTGACCAGATTACCCGAAATTTATCCATTCGCATTCCCTGATAGACCTAGATTTCAAAACTTTCTTGGGCGGGAACCTCAAAGGCGACCAAATTCTCTTCTGCCAAATGAGGAGGAGGTAACGTTTAAATCGACAAAGGTGTCACCACCCGGAAAAACAAGGCCGAATGGGAAGCCACTCTACTTTAAAGGAAAGACAGGAGGACTTTATGCTTCAATTCAACATATACTGTATCCATATCACTCCTATGGGACCCCGGTTAGTCACCGCCCCAGTTCACTGCGAATTAGTCCAGTCACGACATTAGTGAGGTCACAGGTAGAAGAAGAGAGTCCACTTCGGTCGCCAGATTTACCAGGAATACACGTGAACGCAATGCGTAAACGCCTTAAATCGAACAGCAACGAACTAACCTTAACTCAACTTGCACCACGTAAGATTATTTTTCCTCAATATAAAAGGACGTTTTAATCATTTTTGGAATCATTAATCTGCAACTTTAAAATTAATTCAATCATTCTTTGTTTGGATGTTTGAATCACTATTATTGAATCGTGCTTCGTTATTTTTTTAAATTATAGGCACTATTTCAAAAAGCCTGCGAACAGCGAAAATACCGCGAACGCAAGCAACAGAACCGGACCCAAGTAACGAACAAATAAACAGCTCTCCTACTGCCCAGGCGCTAATTTCTCCAGCATCAACGGAGGCTGCATCAGAACCAGCAAATCCCGACGCTGAGAAAATTTTTAGTACAGTTACGCCCACTCGAACATCGCTTCGTAAACCAAGTGCAATTAGAAACCTAATTAACAGCCGACAACATCCAAAGGTCAGCCTAACTCCTAAAACCAAAGTACCAGAGGTTACTACTCCTGCGCCGTCAATTGAGCCTAACTTAACCACGACAAGGCCTAAATTAACCACGACGATTTCATCCAAAAAAGTCATCATTAAGAAAATACGCACGCGCAAACCAGCTGTTCAGTCAATCCGTCGTCCCGTTGACGAGAACTCAAAATCCAATTCTTTTGTTGTAAAATCAAAACCGACAGAATTTCCGCTAAAGTACAGCAGTCGATATCGGAATGATGATGCTCAGATTCCGCCAACTACTCTTCCAACAGTACCTATAACTGGAGAACCTATTATACCGAAAGTTCTTGAACCTACTCCAGGGCGGCCATTTTCGTCTACACCGCGGCGGCTTGTCACTAAAAAGACTCCATCCCCTCCGAAAACCCTTTCGTCTGATTTGCCCCCTTCCGTTCTCCTCTCACCCAAGGACGTTCTCAGAAATCGGAAACCAGTTAGAAAACTCCGTGTTGGCTCAATCTCGGAACGTTTGAAAGCTCTCAAAGCTACTGCAACAAGCGAAACGAATTTAGCCGCTGAAACGGAAGAAACTGTCCGTGTATCTGTCAGTTCACCCAAGCGAGAAATCAATCGCTCTGGACCTATGAGAATCAACAATTATATTGATCTTCGCAGAAAAATGGTAAAATTGAATTCTACAGAAAATGAGTTTAATTCTCAGGAAATGAGCGATATACTTGGAATCCCTAAGCCGACGCCAAGCACTATTTCACTCGGAAACCAAGAGACACTGGAAGATGACTCTTACGATGATGTTGAATATGAACCCGAACCACAATCGAAATTATTGAATGAAAAAGAACAACAGAATCCAATTGTAGATTTCATCGGTAATTCAGAAAACCGGTATCTTTCGATTCCAATTTTTTTATCAAATGCAACTAGAATTCAAGGTCTAAGATTTAAATACTGATGTCAGCCATAAATCAGTGTATATTTTTTAAAAATAATTCCTCAAATAATAAATTAAAGAATAAAATCTATACAGAACTGTTTTTTCTGTGGATAACCCCTCCTCGCCTTAATTTATACAAAATAACTAAAAGCCTAAAATTAGATAGTTGAAAGGCATTACTGTACTTAGTGAACAATACTGGATTACCTGTTATAATTCTGTATTGTTAGTGCATGCACTGCACGTGCAGCGCGTAGATTCATTATTCTATGATGTTTCAAGTAACATTGTAAATACAAAATCCAAAAAAATAGAGATTTTTATATTAAAATTGAATTAAAATGGAATATAAAAAAATATAACTGTTAAAAGTCACCTATCTGACACATATTTAAAAGGCTTTGTTACTACATTTACCTTCTTCAAATTAGGAATATCTCATGAAAAACTCATCAAGAAAACAATGGAATTTTCTTATCATTCTCAGAATCTCGTTTCACTTTACTTCGCCTTTCTTTTTCTAAAATCTAAATGTTCTTCCCCCGAATCTTCTGTTCACTTTCTACCACTATCTGAGCCTGTCTTGCGCTGCTCTAATCATTCAAAACAAAAATAGAAATGACAAAAATTTTAAGACAAAAGTCTTTAGATGGAAAATGTTACGAGTTGTCTCTGCGATTACCGTTCACATTTTGTTAATAACGCTTCTCCTTATCACTTATCCAAAACCGGCTGGAGGTCAAGGACAATCCAGGAAACTGTTAAGGAAAATCAAAGTTCCAAAAGGTACGGTCCAGTGAAGTCATAGTATTGCTTCGTAATTAATTAGTAATCATGAGTCATGATTAATTTTTTTTCTGTCAAAAGGTAGCAGTCTCTCCTTAACAATTCAAATAAGTCGTCCCAAAATCTTAACACAATTTGTTTCTAACGATGATGCCGTTATACTTGACGGTGTAATTGAAGTTCCAATGTGGATGGATTTGGATCGCTTTGCAGACGCCATGTATGGCATTAAGGAGCCAGATGGACCTGCTGGCCCGAAATCAAATGTTGACCAAAACCTTCAGTATAGAGGAAAGGAAAGGTGGGAAACCTAGTTTAAATGGCGGAAAAGTCGTTAACTTTTCTAAAAATTAAAAATTAAATTCTAGATGCTTGCTGTATGGACATTTGGAAGCACTGCTGTCAACGTTATTCTTCCTTCCAGCCCGTAAGGCACATTCCTGCCTCTTACGTGCCATCTGTGAAATACATGAAATCTCTACATTCTATTTTCCTGACTACTCTCCTAGTTTTGCATTCGAATTAATTCACCTCTTTTTATCGTAAGCATTGTCGCGTATTTAATTAACTTGGATGATTAATTATAATTCAATGTAATTAATTTGGAATTGTGATTTGCAGGCCAAGCCTTGGTGGAAAGGATGAGTGCCATAAGGAGTACAGAGTTGCGGAAGAGAGGGGAAGACGCGGAATTTGCTATAAATTTAACACTAACTGTCCAATTAATATTTCTGCTCTCATTTTTACTAAACTGATTCCTCATCAACAATTATAGTTAAAGCCTTAATAATAAGTTATTCTGATTCTAATAAAACATTGACTACAATTAAAATAATTAAAAATATATCTATTGTTGCCATAAAGAGTACAGAGTTGCGGAAGAGAGGGGGAGACGCGGAATTTGCTATAAATTTAACACTAACTGTCCAATTAATATTTCTGCTCTCATTTTTACTAAACTTATTCCTCATCAACAATTATAGTTAAAGCCTTAATGATAAGCTATTCTGATTTTAATAAAATATTGACTACAATTAAAATAATTAATCATATATCTATTGTTTCATATAATTCGTTCAAGTGTCAATATTTTACAGGAATTTGCCCGCGAGAATCACACTAAATTTTTTACGAAAAGTAAATGAAAAGCATGCATCATATCACTCACAAATAAATTACTTGGGTACTTGCATATGGATTTAAAGTAAATTACATTTACCTAAAATTAAAATTAATTGTATTTTACCTTAAGGTTTGTGTAATGATCCAAAGGTCAGTTTAAGTTAGCCTCCATTTCTAATATACTTATCGATCGTTTACGAGTAAAAGTAATTCTTTTGGATCAACAATTTAATCGGTCGTGTCAGAAACTCGAATCAAATCCCTCATCGTGCTGGTAAGTTTGACCTTGACGCAATACAAACGAAACGATTACCTTAAATTAGCTTAAACATTTTGTTGTTGGTAAACTCGTCTTGTCTGTTTAAACGAACACTTCAAATTTCACGACCTAACTATTCTAATTCTAGGACCCTTGGTCCAGGCTAATAAGAAACATAAAGCTGGGAAGCATAGAACCAAAGGATCCATAGACAAGGAAACAAGAGGTACAAAAGATTTTATAAAATTCTGCGGGGTGTGATCAGTTTTGATTAAAAATACACGTATTTATTTTTCAATCTAAGGGCGCACAACATCGGTAGGGTCAATCGGACGCCCGGGAAAGCAACATGTCAAAAGGGCTGAACGAAAGAAGCAGGCTGCAGCTGACAGAGTCCGAAAAATTCAAGAAGTTTTGGATCGGAAACGTTCTCAAGGAGGTATGCGAGGTGCTCCGATATCTGTGGCCATGATTCCATTGTCATCTACTTGTAATCTGAACGTTATGCGTGATCACATCGTCGAACAGTGTCAATTATTCGCTAACGTTCTTGGTTCCACAACAAATACTACGCAACTCAAGTACGTCACTCGCACTTCATACAAATGCGGTTATTGCGCTACAGGGTTACTTTATACCAAAACCATACTTTGTTTCTTATTCCAGATTGAGTAACGGGAAAAACATGAGTCTTGTCCTCCCTCCGAGCAATGACATTTGGTCAGTCTTGGATACTTTGAAACTTACTGACGTCGCTCTGTTCGTCATGCCCACGCTGGAACCCATTTCCGAAGTCGGAAGGACACTATTACAGTGTGCCAAAGATCAAGGGTGCCCTACAAAGTTTATTGGGGTATCCGTCGACTTCACAAAGTCAGAAGAGAAACAATTTTTAAAATCAGTCTCTAAGATTCTTCCCGTAGAAAAAATCTTTCCTCTCGTCAACTCCGGACAAATTTCCAATCTTCTAAGGATGATCACAGTGTCAAAGATTAAAACACCAAAGCAGTATGATCTCCGAGCCGGGATGCTAATTGAGAATTGTCAACTTTTGCATCTGGATCAACGAACCATATCGAATTTTTTACCTTATATGGCCGAGGATCCAGACTCCGTCGGGCCAACCGTACTCCAAGTCACTGGGCACATCAGGAAACGAAATCTCAACCCGCATAGACCCGTTCATATTCCTGGACAAGGAAATTTTCAGATTCTGCGTATTGATATAACACCCATTCAAGACGTCAGAAGTCTGCCGCGCAGGGATCCAGGTGACATGGGGATACCGATGCCAACAATTGAACCTACGTTAATTCCGAGATTCATGTTCAACCCTCGCGACGCGCCAGTAGAGGAAGCAAATGATACTGTTATGGACGATCAAATGTCTGTGGCTACACGTGACATGGATGATATGAGTCAATGTACAGCTGACAGTGGTGAAGAAGACGACGACATGGAAATGGGAAAGCGGTTTCCAAAGGGTACTTCAGAGTATCAAGCTGATTGGTTGGTTGATTCAGACTCGGAAAGAGAAAAGGAAATTATTGATGAGGACGAAGAACTAGAGAGTTTAAAGGGGAGTGGCGACGAAGAGGACGATGATGGAAGCGAAGATGAGGATGAAATGGACTGGGCAGAAGAGCAGAAACAACTCCAGTTAGCTAAAGGTTAGATTATTTATATAAAAAACTAACTTATATTTAGCTTTTGAACTCTTTAAAAATGGATGTTTCTTGTTTTAAGCTGCTCGAACAGAAGCTGAATTCCCAGATTGGATTGACACACCACAGGACGTTCCGGCCAAAGAAAGGTTTCAGCGGTATCGTGGTCTTCAATCCTTCAAATCGTCTCCATGGGATGTCAACGAGAACCTACCAAAGGAATATACTAAAATCTGCCAGTTTCAGAATTATCGTCACACATACAAAATGGCCGTGGTGAAGGATGCGGAGGATGGTCCAATGTTTATTCCAGTAAAGTCATTTTTTTTTACAGATTACAATTAAGTTTTTGATCATCCACAATATGTCCTGTTTGAAACAAAACTTAACCATTCTTTATTTTCTATTTTCTCAGGTGGGTCAAAGGGTGACGATGACTTTACGCCCGATTGATTCAGGAAATCGAATGGGACCAATCATTGGCCAATCGCAACCTGTGGCGCTATTTTCACTGTTTACACATGAATGCAAAATGTCCGTTCTGAATATTCATCTTAATCTGACTGGTGTAGTGAAAAATAAGGAGACACTTCTTTTCCAAGTCGGATTCTATCGCTTCCAGGCCAAGCCAATACTAAGTGAAGTTTCTCCAGGGAACAAACACAAGGTTAATTTTATAAATTGAAAATGAACGAGTGGCATGAATGAAATGAATGAATATCCGTATATAATGACGTATATAATATGAAATGTTTTTTTTAATTCCAGATGTTACGTTATGGTCAAGTTAACATGAGTTGCATGGCTACAATATACGCCCCTATAGTCTTTCCCGTTGCGTCTGTATTAGCATTCAAAACGTCAGAAGCTACGCTGGTATGTTTTATCTGCATGAATTCCAGATTTCGTTTTTAAAATTCCATTTGAATCCTGAAAATGAATTATTTTGTCCTTCCCGTAGACACATATAGGGAGCGGCCATCTGTTTTCGTTAGACCCCTCTCGGTTAGTGATCAAGCGCGTACTGCTTAGCGGATATCCTTTTAGAGTCCATGGTCGAAAATCGACTGTTCGCTTTATGTTCTTCAATCGTGGAGATATTGAATGGTTTAAACCAGTGGAATTGAAGACAAGATATGGACGCAGGGGGCACATACGGGAACCGCTCGGTAAGAAATACTACGCCATTTATTTACTTTCAGTCAGCACCTGTGAATTCCTGAAGTGTGTGAAATCCTCAAGAATTGGAAGCTTATTTATTTCTTTGATATGTATGTAGGAACTCATGGTCATATGAAGTGTGTGTTTGACGGGGCACTTAAATCGCAAGATACCATTCTGATGCCACTCTATAAGCGAGTATTTCCTAAGTGGAACTACGATCCATTTGTACCGCCTTACGCTCTGTACGATAGATACGATAAGAATACGGATTAGAAATACAGACGAAACAACGAGGTGGTATTGAGGTAACTTTAAACAAAAAGATTGAAATAAAGAATCTTTAAAAAATTAGTTGCATCTAAGTATGTTTACATCAAACGCAGACGTACACAGATAGTTCAATCAACCTTGTCGAACTTAAGTTGGAATGGTTTAATATTTCCGAAAACACTAAAGGTTTGTAGGGAAAACAGGAACGAAAAAAGCACTCTCACTAACCTTATTGACTGAACACAGAAGTATGAAGTCACTGCATTTATGGTACTACTAGATTCTCTGAGTTATTGACATTTGATGAACAGGGGCGACCTGGGCCTGGGTTCGGTAATTCCAGTGCATCGATTTTGATAACGGTTTTGTTGTAAGCAGGCGGATCCCTGCTCTTACGCATTTTACCGCCATTGAGGTCATATTTCTCGTGTACCTGCATGTGAGCCGTAAGATTATCCTTCCTATTAAATTCTCGTCCACAGCGCTCGCATGGATACTTCTTAATGTCCGAATGCGATTGTTTCTTGTGCAATCTAAGTCGGGATTAATCGAAAACTTTTAGCTTTGACATAAGTCATGGCTTTAAAACAATCTACTCAAATCTGTATCACGCACCTTAGTCTAGTCAGTAGTTTAAATTTTGATTGACATCCTTCGTAAGGACAATGAAAAGGTCTGTCATCGGAATGGACGGCCATATGGGACTTTAAAGCAACACCTTTCATGAACTTTGCTCCGCAGATATGGCACACCTTGGTTTTCATTTCTTCTTTTTCCTCTGGTTTCAAATGAATTCGAAGGTGGTTACGCAGCAACCCTTCGCCCGTGGTTGACCTGGAATTTAACAAGGATGAGTTCTCAGTATTTTGATTTTCACACTGAATTCCAAACCATAAATTGTGGATTGCGCGGGTCTACCCTAGCTACATCTGTAAGTTAATTAAATCGTAAGTAATTACCAGCCGCACTGGTCACAAATGAATGGCTTCACTCCCAAGTGCTTATTCATGTGTTTCTGCAATTCTGTTCGACAGGAAAAAGTCTTCCCGCAATTTTCCATGTCACAAACAAATGGACCATGAACATTACTGTGAATGGAATTTACGTGCTTAATGAGGCCCACATCTCTGTGGAACCTTCTTCCACACTCGTCGCAAATAAATTTTTTTGATATTTGTCCGGTTTTCTGCCTCTCCGATGCAGCTTCTTCCTTGTCCCTCCGAATTAAACGCTGATGGTAGCTCACTTTCTTTTCCAATGCTATTTCCTTTTCTTCTTCCCCTTCTGGATCATAATCACTTCCGTCGGATTCGTCTGATTGTTTCTCCTTATCATCTACAAATATCAAAGAAAACTACAGTTCTTTTAAATAACGATTGGAACATTCTAATGTAGCCATTCTAAAATCTTGTCGCGACTTACCAGATGAAAATCCATCTTCAGACAAAAACGCCCCAAGTGTACGAGATCCCTCCTTCCGTAGCGAACGCCTAGCGATTTGTACCTCCACATCGTCCTGTAGTACATCAGAAGTCGGACGTGTCTCTAATTCGCAAATCGCCAAATACACAAATAAGATAACACGTAACATTGAATCAAATAAGTGAGTCATAGGCGTCGGTTATCGAGCGTAGCGAAAGCAAATAATTACTATTGCGATTGTTTATTTTACGATACATATAATCGAAACTTACCAGGGCTCCCTTTCTTCGTTTTTCCTCCTTTAGGTCTTCCTCGTCCTCTTTGCCCTTTGATTTTTGGCAAATTATTAGAGGAAAGCTCAGACGTTATTGGTTGCATTATATGAGGTGGCAAATCGTTTTTTTCCAGATCAACATTGTTGAGAGTTGTGCTTTCCTTAACGTCAAATTGTGAATCAATATCCAATTCAGGTGCAAACGGCGACATCACTTCGTCACAATCTTCTGTTCCCATTTCAAGAGATCCTTCGAAATCGAAATCACTAGCACTACTAGTATTGTGAAATCTCCTCCGTTTTGACCGGCGAAGTCCTGAAAGCACAGAAGCAAGACACTAATAACATTGAATTAGGGAAATTGATTACAGATCAAGAATTCCCATTGCGTTGAAAGCCAACCGACCAAAAATAGAATCCTGCTTACCATTTTCATGTGTAGCTTGTCGTCGTCTTGCAATCCTTTCTTCAAGTGTTGTTTTTACTGACCGGCTTTCCAGGATTAGCGGTCGATTCCAGCCGGTGTAAGTGTAATTCATATTATCCTCTTCCCAACATTGATACAGAACGCTTGAGTTACAAGTTTTGGATACAAAGCAATTCCAAAGACTATATAAGTCCCGCAGAATTTCGAGACATTCGGGACAAAGTGTACACCGCTCCATGTTTTCTTCAGGGAACTTGGTCTTTAAAACTTTTGATAGAGCACCACCAACAGTAATGGAATCATTTTCAAAAAGTTGTGACTTCCAAAGCAACGGTGTAGACTCTTGCAAGGGATCTGGTTCCTCCAGTGTGCCACCACAATTTCCACAGCAATACACCTGCTCATTCTTGACAGTAGACATAGTGATGATGGGGATTGTGTTCTCCATACAGATATCCCCTTCGATGTCTAAGGACCACATCACAGTACATGAAAGTTTAGATAGAATATCTGAATTTATTTTGACATTACTTAAAATACGTAAAAATCAATATTCTAACCTTCAACACGTCTCGTTGGCTTCCATTTATTACCTTTATTACCCATTGCAGTGTCCAAATTTCCTCCGTTATGTTCGTGTATTTAGTATTACAATTTCGCGAGCGTATGCTCACTGGGTCACGTAGTAATCACTAATCAGTATTAGTCAGTTAGTTAAATTCATGGATAACTGCCATAGGACGACGACAGAACAAAAAGAATCAAGTGAAAAGTGAAACCCAAATACAGTGGAGTTTCGCAAATGGCAATCTCTAGGGGACTGGTAAAATTGTTGCCAATTGCGGAAGTTTCCATTTCCGAAAAGTAGCCTGGAAAACCGTTTTATTCATTAACCTGTAGTACACAATGCA
>JABASL010000145.1:0-25546 GCA_019775825.1 Neanura muscorum | reverse complement strand
GACGTACTTGTGGACCCAAATTTTGTATTTAACTTTGCTTTTAATACGGATGAAAAGAAATATGCCATTAGTCAAGTAATGCGGCACTTAAAGCGATTGAACTGGGCATCGCGCTCCTCCCCTCTCCATGGCGGAAAACTACGAGAATCCATTGGATTCAAAGTCACTAAAATGGTGGTATCAACGGAAAGCCTCATTGACCCGGTGTTTGTTGAACGAAATTACACCTATGTCCACTACTGGCCTTCCAAAATGAGACCTAAGGCTGCAATGCGAAATGCTGCCAAAATTTTCGATAAGTATTTCCCTGACTCAAAGGCTTGCCTGCAGCTGGGATTCGTTTACAATAATTTTGCACCTCTATATAGCATTTCAAATAAACGTAAGCTAAAGAAACATCTACGTTTTCTTGAATTTATTTGGTGAAATTTAACTTAACTGTCGTATGACGTTTAGGTTCAATCTGTTCAACGGCGCAGTATGGTTTAGTTAGTGGGTACTTGCATACACATCAAATTGGACCTTTTGATGTGTTCCGGGGGATCATGAGAGTAGTGGGATTGTCATTTGGCGCAGGACGAGACGACACCTCAAAGTAATTCTCAATTTCATACGGAACTACAAACAGTTAAAAGTTAAAGCTAAAATTTAAATTTTCTTCAATGTAGGAGTTCCTGTAATTCTGAAGGATTTGAATATCTGAACCCCTTCGTGCTTCATCCTGTCCAACAAATTAACGTCGGGGTGAGAACGCACAGTAGAATGATGTCCCCTTGTGCAAGTGATGAAATTGCACAATTTCTCACGGCCCAACGCCCGAAATGTTTTCTAAAAGAAGTAAATGACCCTGCTTTTTGTGGAAATGGTAATTAAAAAAGAAACCGGTAATCAACAAAAGGAACTAATTCCGCTAATTTGGAAAGGAATCGTGGAACCAGGTGAAGACTGTGATTGCGGATCGCATGCGCGATGTCAGAAAATGTTGCGGGAATACCAAGCTCCATGTTGTGGGGAAGGGGACACAATCATGGGATGTAGGAAACTCGGTCATCCCAAAAGAACGGACTGCCCCAAGGCACCTTAACCTAGAATTTCTGAGGAATTCGGAATTTTCAAAACCCTTAATATTCTCGATTTAAAAGAAGTTACCCAAAATGATGAAAATGGTTTCATAGTTCCGATTATGTTGAAGCTATCGGTCATTCAAGGTCAATTTTTTATTTCCTGTTGTTTCTTCCTTGACTAAACACGACTTCCCTAACTAAAGGAATTAATGAATAACTAACATGAAGCTGAATTTTAATTTGACCCCAGAACGCTGTCGTTCAATCTTCATCTCGTCTAAAATAAAACTTGAGTTTAGCAGCAGCGCAGTGAAGCGTCTATTTCCAAATGTTCTCCACACGGGATGTGAATTCAAATGTGGCGGGTTTATATTTTGAAAAAAAAAATAGTCAAAAGCTGCGCATTTAAAATATTCCTTTCTCGTCTTTTGTCAATGTTCTTGTTTTTTTTCATTCAGTGCACAGGAAAGTGAAATTGGTTTCCAAGATTTTTGCACACTCATTCTCGAACTCTGAATTATACATTTATAATTATTCTGGATCATTTTACAATTAAATTAAACAATTAACTACAGTTTTATCCGCGAAAGCGCCGCCGGGATCGTAAATATTTGGAAGGTTCTCGATTTTTGTCATCGATTTACTAAAAGGACTCCTATCTAGGCACTAGAGGTGAGTCGGACAATTAAATTATTTTCTGTGAAGTCAGCTGTAGCTGTACGGATACCTGTTTAACTTCGAAGTTAACCATTGACAATTAACAAATAGCTGATTTGATAACTCTTGTTGCTGGAAATGCATTGGGCAGAACGTTGAACGTAATCCCCCTTATCATTTTAACAATAATGGGAAATTCTAGAAAATAAAAGTTTACTATTCAGTTAATTACCATCACCAGTACGAAGTCAAATGTGTTAGCCAAGCTAGCAACGGTATTTTTCTGACTATCAGGAGTGTGGCTAACACTAACTATTTAGCACCGACGGGACAACATGTGACATGGTGGTACTGGTCTGGTGCTTCGAAAGGTTATTTAAGATATAAGATTGACAGGTAGTAACTAACTACTAAACTTAAATAGTAAAGTATATAACAATTTATTCTAGGTATTTCTCCTTCTAGGGTGATAATTTACCTTACGTGCTTGAGATCCTTCAATTCAGGAGCAACGAAAACCCCTCTTAACAACAATGGCAGCTGTTGCAACTGAACCCCATGTAAGCTTTTTTAAAGGTGTTTCTGTTCATAAATCTCTCAGTTAATGGTATCAATGTTGATGTGGAGGCGGCCGGAACGTCAACCCTAGTACGATTTCGACAAAGCTAATATGTTACAATTTATGCCCGAGGTCGATAAATTGTTTCTTGGATCATGGTGAAATTCATTCCAAAACTAGTAATAAACATGTTTCTTGCTTACAGCAGCGCCCGGCAGCAGATGAACCTGGAGGAAATGTACCTGCAGCGAGGGATGCTGTAGGAGTCAGGAGAAATCTGAGCGGGGACGATTCTGCTAATGCTGGACCAGGGCTAAAAGCCTACTATGTTGCCAAGATTGACGAACTTCAGCTAACCGTAGCCGATAAAACGCAGAATTTGTGTCGTCTTCAAGCACAGAGAAACGAACTCAATGCGAAAGGTTATTTACATGATATAATAATGATAATTTAAATGTTTATTTATATTATCAATTTTAATGTACTGGGATTTTGTATACTAGTTCGAATGTTACGAGAGGAACTTCAACTTCTTCAGGAGCAGGGTTCTTACGTTGGTGAAGTTGTACGTGCAATGGACAAAAAGAAAGTTCTTGTCAAGGTGAGTTTCCAAGCTATCCAATTATACCTACTAAGAAATATAAAAACTAGACAGTGCACATACAAATAACGAAAACCCATTTTTCTCTGATTTAGGTTCATCCTGAAGGAAAGTTTGTAGTAGACGTTGACAAAAACATAGACATTGCCACACTTACACCAAATAGTCGTGTTGCACTGCGTAACGACTCGTATACCATCCATCGCGTTCTCCCGAATAAAGTAGACCCCTTGGTATCTTTGATGATGGTTGAGAAAGTGTAAGTTACTAGCATCAAATATAAATCATAAACAACTTTCTTTCCTTCACTCTATTTTCTTTATTTGCAGGCCTGACTCTACCTATGAAATGGTAGGAGGTCTGGATAAACAAATCAAAGAAATCAAAGAAGTGATTGAGCTTCCAGTGAAACACCCAGAATTGTTTGATGCTCTTGGCATTGCTCAACCAAAAGGTGTCCTCCTCTACGGTCCACCAGGTAAGGTTTAACGAACCAATTTCTTATGGCATTAATTTAAATCGTAAATGTTTCTTACGCTATGTCTTTAACTTGATCCTCAAGGAACTGGAAAGACTCTCTTAGCGCGTGCCGTTGCACATCATACGGAGTGTACTTTCATTCGAGTGTCAGGGTCAGAACTAGTGCAGAAGTTTATTGGTGAAGGGTCTCGAATGGTTCGGGAGTTATTCGTCATGGCTCGAGAGCATGCTCCCTCTATCATCTTTATGGATGAGATTGACAGTATCGGATCTTCGAGGATAGAATCTAATTCCGGCGGAGATTCAGAAGTTCAGCGAACAATGTTGGAGCTTCTTAATCAATTGGATGGCTTCGAAGCTACAAAGAATATCAAGGTACGTACACTTGTTATCGTCCAAAATTATGTGTTAAACGAAATCCTTTTACACGTGCTAAATTCGCCATCCAAACCAGATCCGGAACTATTAAGAACGATTTTTACGTATATTTTAGGTAATCATGGCCACCAATCGAATTGATATCCTCGATCCTGCTCTCCTCCGTCCAGGTCGAATTGATCGTAAAATTGAGTTTCCTCCACCAAATGAGGATGCCCGTTTGGATATTTCTTCGAATCCACTCTCGTCGTATGAACTTGACGCGTGGAATTAACTTGCGTAAAATTGCGGAGACTATGCCCGGTGCTTCTGGAGCAGAGGTTAAAGGTGTCTGTACTGAGGCTGGAATGTATGCTTTGAGAGAACGGCGCGTTCACGTAACGCAAGAAGACTTCGAAATGGCGGTTTCTAAGATCATGCAGAAAGACTCTGAGAAGAACATGTCTATCAAGAAATTGTGGAAGTAAACCAAGAAGCAGAAGTGCTTAACAACTATTATCCATCAATCACACTCATCAAAATGGTTTGCATATTTTTTTTTCTAAATTAACAAAATGAAAACCTACTACTATAATGGACGCATTCTTGCAAATTCTGTTTTTAAAATATTCTCCTCATAGTTACGAGTTATTGTAACTTCATTCGTCTTCTTCCTTCAAAGCAGGAATCAAAATTCGATGTGACAATTTAATGACGAGCACAAGAAATCGTAAAAGTAATTTAAATCTACTCCTTGTTGGGTTGTTGAATTATAATTTGAGGGGAAACGGAAGGATGAGTAGAATCGACTAGGTTAAAAATAACAAATTGAGTAAACAGGAAAGTGTGATAGATATGGATTAAATGGAATTATAGGAAACCTGGTTTAATATTTCAAGATGTATTTATTAAACCTTACCAAAGTACGAGAACCAGGTCACTTAACCCGTCAATTTGGTTCTCCTTTGTAATTTAATGGTATGAAATAATCAAAAGTAATGATAATTTGCATAATAAACTATTGTGAAAAGTTAAAGGGTATTAACTGTGGTTACAATTCGATTTAACTAAAAATTTGCCAAACTTTTCCAGGATCCAATTTAACGAGAATCAAGTTTTGGGTTTAAGGACATCAGAGGTCATCCGTCTGCCCACACTGTTTCATGGCCTTCAGTCACTAAGGAAGAAAATTCGCGAATGAGACACTTATTTTGCGAATAGCTCTTCATTATCTATTGAAGCATGGAAATGTGACCTATTCCTGAAAATACGCTCATCAATTAGATTGAGTAATCTAATGCTAAGATCACTTCGAATTCTTATTCAGTTATGTAAGGCATCGCTACTTATACATAATTGAGATTGAAAAATTCTGAAGCAACAATGCCGTTTTACGTTGGTTTCGAGTGAAACCAATCGGAAAACGGTATATTAGTTACAACTAATTTGAAAGATGGAACGCTTGACATTTCACACCTTCAGAAGTCAGACAATAATCACTCAGCCATAGTTGTTAGTTAGACATCATCGTTAGTTCTACTTCATTCATTTTTGTAGTTTTTCCTACAATTTTCTCAAGGAAGCAATAGAGTCAGAGATCATATAAATAGGAGCATAAAGTCAAAGGAGGGTGAACAGTTTAGGTTTAGTACGATGGGCCTACTCTGGCGCGTTCTGCTATTCGGTTATTGTGTTTCACTTAGCGTCGCTGTTGAAGGCGAGAGCGATAGTAAAAAACCGGAATCGGATGAGCAACAACTGGCTTTGCTTCCTTCCGAGCCGGATGACGATCACCATGAGCGAGTGAAGCGTCAAACGTATAACCGTCAATATAATCCGAGGTAACTGAATAGATTTTTGCCAAATTATTTTTACCAAATTTAGCACTCTAAATTCTAATGAGCAACGTTCGCAGCCCTTATCATACCCAATACAGTCGGCAGTATCAACCCGAGCCCCACCATAATCAGTACCATCATTCTGGAGGCGGCCCAGATGGGCACGGTGGGAATTCGTACAATGAAAATTCTGGGAATGATGCCTCCTCCCAGTACGGATCCGAATCCGGCTCAGCGTATGGATCCCAGGGTGGCCATGAAAGTGGATCTCAAGGTGGATCCCACAATCCCGGAAATTCATATCACGAGCATGACAGTAACAGCTATGACTCTGATGGGGACTCGGATAGCGAAAGTTATGGTGGACATGAACATGATGACGGAGATACTGGACACAATGACGAAGGGCAGGGTGACGATACGTGAATATACAATACTGACAAATTATACAAACCCGACCAATTCGTTACGAAATTAAACGTCATTTATTATCACGCGGAGGTACATTTACCTTGAGCCACTTTTTTTTGGTTCGTTATTTTTAACAGGGTTTGTAAACAAATCCGAAATAATTTCTTAGCTAACTTAAATGTAGAAGCCTAACCAACTTCCTGTTAAGATATTAAGACTTATGTCATCATTACGATCACCTAATTTGTGCTAAGTTTTGGAAACTTGTACTCCAATTTTCAGTTAATATCTTACGTTTTTCATACGTCACAGTTGACCATTTCTCAGTCAGTAGGACTTATAGTGTGATGAAAATGTTTCAGAAAATAAAGGTACAGACAGAAAATCTATTTTCCATTAGTAGACGCTCCAAAGTTTAAGTTTAGCTGGATTTTTTAATCCATGAGAATGCTGCAAGTAAATTCAAAACTTCTCCTTAATTCAGCCATTCGTCACAACTCATCTGCACATGAATCTTCGTTAACCAAAAATTGGTAGATAAAGGCTTCCTTTCGCCGTTCGTCTCGCTCCTTGGGTTTCGCATTCAAATTTTGATCGTGAAGTAGAACGCGTCCAAACAGTACGGCTGAGGAATCAGTACAAAATTTAGAGTTGTTAAGCTTTGGTGTCATTCGAAATAATTCGTGACACTTACCAAGCATTTTCGCATCAAGCCCATTCTTGTCTGAATGAAGGAGTAATTCACGCAGAAACGTGCAAATGTACACAAACACATTTTTGTGTGCTGGAGGTAGTTGCTTCAAAAGCTTTAAATAAGTAAGAATTTTATTTTAGAATCGCACGAAAAATTTAACATAATTAAGACTTCGTTTATGTTCAATTGAATTCTTTTTTACCTGCTTGGAACTCGTGAAATTTGAAGACACGTCCATACACTTTAAGTGAAAGGCATATGGTATAATAGGCTCAGGAAAAGAATCCAGGAAGAGCACTAAGGCTTCAGCGACAGAATCCACGTTACCAGCTAGAAGAATACAAAAACACTTAATGGATCCCACGGAATTATTTCATATTACGACAGTGATCCCAAGTTATTCCGCGAACTTACGAATAGGTGTATTCGGGATTTCGTCCAACCAATCACGAATCTGGAGAATTTCTGTCGTAAGACCTGATTGGGCAAATAGGTTACTTTTGTCCATTCCAGTCTTGTACAGCCGATCAACCAGAAACCAAAGTTCTTTAGGAATATCGTATTTTGAAATTGGCAGTTCTCCTTTCTCCTGCAATTTAAAACAATTTAGAATGCAACGTTTGAAATTCGAATTGTTTGAGTTTAAAAGACGCTGTAACGAACCAGTTCAATGAGTTTTCCAGGTGAAATACTTCGAATGGGTTGAGACATGTTAACCAAGGCTGTGATCGAGCAACCAAATACACTTCTTTCATAGTCTCCGAAAACTGTTACAAAAATGTCCTTTCCGCCTTCCAAATGAAGAACGAGAATATCGTAGAGCGAATCCTTTCCCACGTTCAAAGCTGACGCACTTCGTTTGTCCACCATCACTTCCAGACGAATTTCGCAAGATTGTTCTAAAAGTATGGAAAACAAGCATGAAACGTTTTCCAAAAAATATTTCAAGTGTCATTTCTTTTTGTTTGACTTACCTGGCTGTATAAATGCAGATATTGGTTCAACTTGCAGCCAATCCTTGCATATATAGTTGTCATTCAACTTCTTGATAAATTCCAAACGGACCGCATACTATTAAATTAATAAAAAAAATACGGAATCTTTACCAATTGAATTTACAAAAAACTAATTACAGAAATTAAACTAATTAGTAACCTACAGTTTAGTCACTTCTAGCGACCTAACGCTGCATGGTAGGGGTCAATAGGTGGGTATTTTTGGAATCACCGCTAAATTCCCTCTTTTCCAATGACACCTTACTCGACCCCTCTCAAGCGAAATCGCTGCTGCTGCTGCCTTTGGTGACCCCTGGGGGTCACAATTGTGATTGCCCAACCTTAACCTTGTACAAAAGTAGTTTCTATGGATCAGGGGAAGAACTCTCCTAATTTTCAGAATCTGTCGTGTGGACCAAATCCAATAAGCTAACTACGATGGCCTTTTAGAGGTTGGAACTGCTGGGGCCGGATTTTAGCATAAGAATGAATTGGACAATGAAAAGGGCTACTGTGGTAGCCACAAGCGAAATGTATACGGAATAAGTCAGAGAAAGATTGATTTACCTGCCCGACATTTCGCACTATAAAGGATTTCCTCACAGGTTCTAGGAACTTGACTTTTCCAAAATGAATCTCGTTTCTATTGGAATGCGGAACTAGATTTGAACCAGGAATCTCAACTACGACTTGCGGGAGACATTTGTTCTCTTCCTTATCCAGCCACTTCAATGCCTCTTCATAGACTTTTCGATACTTCGGCTGGTTCAAAACTTTTATCTAAAATTCGAATACAATAGAAAATTCTAGTCACCCTATTCAAAAGGATTCATAAGAAGAGGATGATAGTTATTACGTACTTTAGCTTCGAATAAAGATGCCACGGGCTTATGATCACTCAGTTTGTACTGTCCCACAGAGACGTAATCAATTTGACTAATGTTATCACCTTTCCAGAGAACACGGTCACACCATGCAGGAGCTGTAAAAACATTAGGAAGTCAACGACCTGATATAAGGCTCATATCAAATTCCAAGCGCATCGCGAATTCTGTCGTTCTTATAAATTCCGTAACTTTAAGCGGCTGGTGTAGGTTACAGCAAACTACCTTAACTTTATCCGCAGGACAATTTTTAACGCTCCAGCGTGAGATAACAAAAGCATTCAGGCATGATTTCAGCGATTTTAAATTCAGGATAACTGTAAGGTAACAGATAAGGTAGGATAAGTCACTCCTTAACTTACATCGATTCTTCTCACTGGAATCCCAATTGTCGCTGTTGACATCATATTTGTAAGTAGGACGGAACTTAATTTGTCCTTCAGTGAACCCATGGAATATTTTACCTTCTCGCATTTGATCTCGAAGCTGATCAAATTTCAGCACATCTGCATATCGTCCATTTTTAATCATGGCTTTGGCTTTATCGGGGTCTACTGCAAATGGGTTAATTCTATAGTTCATGTCTCCGAACCAGAAAATTTGACTGAAATAGGCCAAAATAAATGCTTTAATGTACTAATGTAGGAGTTGTACCTAGGTACATTCCATTGGGTACCTTACTCATGGTCTCGGATATGGCGTGGTCCATCTTTGGTATTAAAAATTAATCGACTCGTGATTTGACTATAGTCTTGATTTCGTCTTTGGTACTCTTCTACGTGTGCAGCTAAATGACAGTTGACAAAACAAATTGAAGTTTCTTCAAGATCGAATCGAACTGCAACTCCACCTTTATTTCCCTGAAAAAAAAATCAACGGAGGATGAGGAGTACAATTCACTTCCTTAAAGAATCCATTGGATTGTGGATTTAAGCATTACTGATATATACTTAAAAATATTTCCAATTACCATTTTCCCCAGGAGGCCTGTCCCCACATATTCCCCGATTATAGTATTGTGATGAATAGATTTATGGAGATCATCGCGAACTAAAATAACAAAAATAGTTAGTTCTCATTTCACTTTCTAACGAAATATTTTTGTCTTCTCCAGCAATACCAAAAATTAACGGTGCTCATCACTTCCGTCACCGTGCGTGCTGGTGGGTGACAAGTGCTTGTGGCAGTTGAGACATAGCAGCCATATTTTTAATCTTTGTAATAAAATCACAGTGACATACCGAACACAAGGAGCATCATTCCAACAAGACGAACGAGTTCTAATTTTCGGTATTTGGCTCCAGGATGAAGACTCTTTCTCACTGCCACCCTTGAGAATTCATTCAAAAAAATCTAATTAATCCCACATTCATCATCCTTTTCATACGTAACTCATTTCAAAGTCTGATGATTTTGAGTTATGGGAGTGAGGAGTGAGCCACATACTTACAGCCATTCTTTCTCCCGAGGGCTGTCACTGAAGAGAAAAGCTTCCTTTGACAGATCAAGTTCTTGGAAACCAATTGCATACAAATGAGGGGGTTCCGGCGTGCGGACGAGCCAGTCCCTCAGGCAAATACTTCCTGGACTTTGGCCATTTACCTAAAGAAAATAAGTTCGATCAAAATTATTTAAAAGGAATGATTTTAAAATCTTACATTCTTCTAAAAAAAACTTACATTCCAAGTTGCGACATAAACTTTGTATCCTTGTAAGTCTGTGTACGAATCTTTCTTCGTATCTAGGATATTTCGAAGAAGAAGTTCTCGCCCAGCAACGGAAGCGATAGTTGTCGGCAAGCTTGCTGTTCCAACCCCGGGTACCAAATTCTCTTCATCCTCTTCGCTCTGAAAATACATAGGCTCTAGAAATAAATTCTGATCAGCCTCAGGTGATGAACACCTGAGGCTACAAAAAAATAAGTCTAATCTGAATCAGGACAATCGAATAAAAGCAACTCTTCCCAAAGAATAATGCTCGGAGACACAGATATGTCGTATCAAATTTTCGAATCACGCCCAATACCACAGCTCTTTCGGTTTGAAATTTAATAACAAGCGTTTTAGCATAACAAAGCTTCAAACCAGAAGTAGTTTCCCTTTCCTCTGACTCTGTGGAGAATTCGATCTAGATCTCCACCGTAAAGATCCACAGGGCATTCCAAATTTTAGAATAAGAACGAGAACCAAGCTATGCTAATTTAGAAATTCACTTTAAGTTGTAAAAACCCGTGCTTCTGTTTTGTCTTTGTGTTCATCAGTCAGTACTAAAACAAATGGGAATGTTCAAAATCGCTTGTGTCATGCCAATTTTTCAAGGTCTGCATTCTTCGTTCGAAGGCCGTGAAATTTTTTTCGCATCACTTTTGGCCATGCTTACAACTAGAACGCCATTATTGGCGTGCGTGCGTTACTAAATTTTATTATTAACACATCTTCCGATTCTCTAGAGCAAGAAGAACCTTTTCAGAAAAGCATGTTTCATTTCATTCATTCCTGAACTATAGCACACTCAAAATGATCTTGACATTTGAACACTGGGGCAAATTGTTATCGTGTGGAGAAAGGACGAAGATCTACCATTTTTGTGACAGTTCTAGGCTTCAAGATCGAGATTCCATTAGTCAAGTCCCCCAAACTCCACTTTCACAAGTTGAAAAGCAAAGAGCATATTCAAAGATGACACTCGACGTGGGCTTGACACTTGGGTTGACTCATAGCTATTACAAATTGTAGCAGCTATAAGTGTTCGACAATCGACTTTTCCTTCAATTTCATTTCAGTATGTTTGCTTTTGAGATGAGAATTTTTATTATTTTGTCATTACAATTAAGAACTTACTGAATTCAGCGTATCGTCCGATCCTGACACCGTGGTGAAATGATGTTTATTAACCAGAAATGGATTGACAGGTTGACTAGAAGCAGGATCGTCCATTAGATTTCGATAATATGATAACCAAGTAAAAGTTCCTCCAGATTCTTGCTTACTCGCATCTGAAAGGAGGCGTGGATACGTAAAAAGTAAAATACTCGTTATTTCGATGACCACTAAAAGTAAGTTCATCCTAACAACATTTTGATGTCACTACGAAGAACACAAGAACCAAACTAAACCGCATGACGGACAAAGCTGGAAGAAAAAACAGTTGTACACTATACCAAAGCAAAACCAGAAGTTCTATAGTGCCAAAAAACTAGCTGGAGCTCTCTTGCTCTCGCATGAAGGGCGGAAACCAATTGTGCGTTTATAAAAAAAAAATAATAAAAAAAAGCAACGTGTTGCAAAGAATTAATTATACGTAAAATCAGAATTAAAGCTACAAAGTACTTTGCACGAAAGTCACGAAAGCCACACTCCTACGCTGCAGCGTCAAGAAACAAATTAGCCTTAAAATTAAAAAAAATATAAATGCAAGTTATCACAAGTATAATCACAAGTAAGAACTTACAAGAAGCGGCTCGGAATACTTCGTCTATAAAATTTTGTGACAGGTTTCCACAAGCGAGTTTAACAAATTGTGGCAGCGTCTGTTCACTCTTTATGAGAACACAAACTTCTGACTCATCTCGACCATTGTCCATGTCTAGAATCATAAAAAAAATGTTGGGGTAAGATGTCTTTTCTCCATAGGACAAATTATCGTCAACAACTAAACAACACCAAACACTCATCCTTTACATCCATTTTGTTATCTGTCTAATAAAACGTCCAAAAATCATAAATGACGCTGTTCATACATTTTACTACACCATATTTTCATGTTCATGTTTGAATTTGTGACATCGCGAAATCAATCGTCAATCACTTTGTCAAAAGCAAATACGTACTTGCTCAAGCCGTCATCAAATATTATCGGATATCAATAACAATTGTAAAAAGATAAAGAGAAAGAAAAGGGTTTAGTTACGTGGGTACTTTACATTTAATGTCGACTTTCTCATGTAGATTTTTCAAGTATAGGTGGACGACACACTAATGGAATATTTAAACTCATCAGTAAAGGGAAACCAAAGGAGAAAGCCATGACAAAAGCACTCGTTCGTCTTATGCAGACAGTTTGACAAATAGAACATTTCTCAAATTTTACTTAAAAAACTGCTGAATCCACATTTTCCTAAATCAATAACAACCCACTGCTCCCTGTACATTTTTTTCACATGCCTTCCGTGTCCAAATCCTTGTAAATCCTCACAGAAAATATTCGTAGCGTCCACAACCAGAATCCTTTAAGGATTAAGCTCCATGAGAAAAATTTCATGACGACGCGCTTTGGGCAGCCACGCTGCCGCCGCCGCCACTAAAACGCAATCCTCTCAGGAAATCCTTAAAACCTTTTAAATAAGAAATAGAATTTTAATGAGATTCGTGTTATATGGTCCTTACCAAGTTCACAGCTGAAAGAATTTCCACTAATCGGAATGAGATTCACGAGGTCAATGTCTTCAACGGAACGGATTGGTGGTCGTCCATCACAGACTAATATCACAAATTCCCTTGAGTCAGGTGAGAGATTTCCTCCAGTGTCATTGCCATTTCCTTTCCGTTCCATACTTCTGTAATTCTTCTGGATACGATCTTGGTCAATCCAGATACCATGTTCGACAAGAGCTAGAATTTGGAATTTATTCTCCAGTGTACACTCCACCACGTGGAAATTCACAAACCGAGCGACCATAAAACAGTTAAGGAAAATACTTATTTTCTAGTTCCAGGAGAATAATAACTAGGAAAAAGCAATTAGGCAGGTACTACTAGCACGCATGGAAAATTAAAATTAGCAGAATGAGGCTGTAGACAGTGGTGTAGCAGAGATTTGAATAAAACGAATGGAATAAATTCCTCGTACTTGAAACTCCGTGCTAAACTCCGTGCTAGAGAGAAAGTGAAGTAATTATCCAGATTACTTTTCCAGCGTAGTATAGTTACTACTTGGATAAAATGAGAATTAAATTGCTCTCCTTTCCTAAGAAACTTGTAACTTAAAACATACGAGGATGGGAATGGATCAAAGGAATATATCAAGTTAGTGTCGTTACTTCTTTCAAGTGTGGAGAAAGATCTACCATCGGGTACCATCTCAAAGTCTGAAATTCTTAAGAAAACGAGGTTAAAAGAAATCAGTCTCCCATGAGAGCCGATTTCCAGATCCAAAGTCCGTATAAATTTCTCGTTGGTCTAGGTCTATCATTTTAATTGTGTGATCTAAGTCCTGGCTTTGGCAATTCAACCAGAAGGTCCACTAGAATCCAACGAACCAAAAACTTTGACCCAATATTTACGGTTCCATTCCTTCTGCGGTTATTGTATCGCTGCGTTACGGGGTGGGCAAAGTTTGGATCGTCGTATGACTCGCCTGCCTCAGATCATGCTATTGCGTACATCTAAAAACGTTATCGCCAGCAGTAGTCCAGATTGTAACTACCTTAAAGCATGAAAGGAATCCTGTGTTACTCACTTTCCCTTTCTCATTTCGCTACGAAGCAGTGAAACAAATCAACGGAAGCATTCTAGAGAAAGCACAAGGCTCAAGTCCTGGCTTCTGATTTATAATCAGTCTCTCTAATTCAATTAAGGAATCCACCCAAACCACTCCATAACACTTATAAGAGTATACACAGGAAGCTTGAAAGCAATTGGATAGGGGAGTAAACTAAAAAGAAGGCAAAAGTTCGACTGGAACAGTTCGAGGTAGACATGGGAAGAGAAACGTAATTGATGAATCTTAGAACCCAATTTGGAAATCGACAGGAAAAGGAGCTTCTTCCAGTTAATAATGGCTTTCTATTTGCTTTCACTTTCATTTTTCAATCACATGCTAAAAAGAAGGAAATTTCTATTACCTCAGCCAAGAAACATTCCAAGAAATGATCATCATTTGAACTCATTTGAAAACTAACGTTATAAAAGGAAAGGAAATAATAAAAGGGAACCTTTAAATAATCTTGTTTATCTCCCATGCTCTATCATCACGAACCACGAGAATGGAACGTCAGGGGAAAGAAACGATAGGACCCCCACGTTCAAAATTTTATTACATTTTGATATTAGGAAGGACTCGCTCTCTTTTTCTCTCTCGAGTCCTCTACGACTTTCAAAGAACTCAGAGATTCAATGCTTTCACTCAGGGACGACGGACGCAATTTCGAACATCAAAATGGGAATGAAAGAAAATAAAAAGAAACCAGCTAGTTCAAAAACTTTTTAAATGAATTCCTTCTCATTCTGATTCTAGTACTGCTTGGAAAAGTACTTGAACAGGAAAAAATTCTAGCAAACTTCCTCTCTTACAAGCTACACTTGAAATGAGAAATTTTTATCTAACCAAACATGGCCCAGAAATTGTGGAAACTTAAACTCTAACAATGTCTCCAATTTACACTTCTGACACACTCAAAGTTAGTCAAAATTCATCGAACTTCGGAGAGAGCGTGAAAATGAAAAAGTAAAAGCCCAGTACCACAATGTAAAATCTGGAAGATCCTAATCTCAACGCTCTCAACAGATCTACAGTATAGATGAGATTTTTGTCAGGGGTGAAGCAGCACCCTGGGCAAATGTTTGAAGCCTTAATTAAATTCAATCTCTAGAAATATAAAGGAAAGCAAACAGTAAAACTAAATGTCATATTTTGAGGATATCGAATTGACGTCATCTCCGGCCGCCACCAATTCTTGTAGAATTAACTTGTAGTCCATCTCAGGTATTCCTCCTCCCCCTACTTCCGGTTTTCAAGGACCAATATATCTCACGCTGAAAGTATAAATAATGAACGAAAATTAGATCAACAAATAACTAATAATAGAATAGATTAAGGTTTTGTAATTCCATATCCATATATTTCCTAGTTTGAAATTTAGGAAATTTTCCTAAATTTCCCAAATTAAAATCCTAAATGCGTGGTTGTTTGCACCGGATCCCATCAAAATACATCTAAAGTATCTTCCAATTGTATGAAACCCGTCTTTGGAGGATAATTTTTTGAAACTACAGACGACTAAATCACGTACGAAAAATGACTGTTATACAAATTGAAGTTAACTTCATTTTCTAGCAGGATCAGGAAAATGAAAATCTTAGAACATTAGTATGTGTAAAAATGAAAACCAACTTCGAATTCTCTGGGTAATATTTAAGTTCTGTCCCTCAAAATCAGCACCAATGAACTCTGCCAAATGCGGATATTTTGGTTTTTTTTTGCAAAATTTCCAAAGCAAAAGGAACTTCTAAGGTAGTTTACCTTCGAAAGCTAGCTTGAAACGGGTGTGTTTGGCTTAAAAAATTAATGAGGACTTGAGTGGAAGCATGTGTAAAGATAATAGCCCTTGTTTCAACACATTTAATCTCATAAGTAATTCACAGCCCTGAACCAGAACTCCTGAGCCCCTCCATCACAGTTTATTATAATTGACGACATCGTCTGGAAAAGAAAGGCTTCTTACATTTTTATATTGATTCAGTTAAAAATCATGAGACGGCTACTTTAGGTCTTCCTGCAACTTTCACATATCTAACTTTCACCTCAGTGCAGAAAAATAATTCATTTTACTTTCTGTGCAAGGGCTTGGTAAGTTCTGATTGTAAGGGGGAAAAGCTGGTGGAGCGGAAGGCAAGGCTGCGCATTAACACAAAGACAGAGGGAAGTCCCAATCAGAAGTTCCCTACTTTTCTCCATTTACCATTCCGAAGAGTTCCTTCTTCCGTTTACCTCTGAACTTAACACCAGGCAAAGTCCCATCCTTCAACAAATTTCAGTCTCTCACAAAAAAAAAAGAAGATATAAAGGACAATTTCTCCCAGATCCAGACGGTTTAGTCAAAAGTAAGTTGCTGGAGAGAACTAACTTCCACTTTCTCTCGTTCTCCTGCAGTCCAAGGAGTTTTCAAAAGCTTACTACGACCTTCCAGGACGACTAACTGTCCATTAACTGTCACATTATTCCTTATTTCCATCCAAGCTACTTCAGCAGAAGCTAAGGCCTTTCAATTGTCAATGAAGCTTTCACTTTATCTCACAGCTCCATTTGAGCCAACTGAATTTCTAAAGAAAGCTCTAAGAGAAAATTGACTTGAAGCGGAAAACACGGCCTATTTAACCAAACTCCAAGGTGGAGCGGTGAAGAATCTCGAAACTACAGTGACAAATTAGCAGGATTGAGTCTATTTAACCAAACTCCAAGGTGGAGTGGTGAAGAATCTCGACTACAGTGACAAATTAGCAGGATTGAGTTTTCTCAGAAACTGGTGCTAAGTTGTTCATTAATTTTTTATGCAAGCGCTAAAATAATGCTATTGACCATGATTTACTCAATCCAAATGTGAGATCGAAAAGCTTGGAAGCGCTTTACCAATGACTTGAAACGGTGAATTTTAATTTTGTAATATGAGCCTGGAGCCTTCGTTAGAAGTGTCACAGTTGAACTTCGCTTTAAAAAGTTTTCATTTTGTCAAAGTTCTCCCTCTAAGTTAAGTTAAAAAGGACTGCGGACAAAGCCGAGAAGCACTTTTGAATTTCAAAGTTAGCAATTGAGTAGTTAGAACCGTGTTCCGTGTAAAGTGATGGAGTCGCCCAATTATTTTCCAAACTGTGATACAAGCATTTGGCTACGAACAGCAAAAGATGAAATCAAGAAACCTATTGAAGGAAAAGTCTCCTACGGTAACAAAACCTGCCAATTCATTAATCTTCTAACTTGACATAATAATCCCAATCATTTTCATCGTATCTTGAATTTCCAATTCAGTTAATTGCCAGAGTCTCCCTTTTTATCATTTTCACTGAAGATGAACACGACTTAGTTGTCGAGGCCTTTTCGTGTTTATTTCTCTTCATGTTTTGTCCAATTTTTTAAAGAAAATAAAGAGGAAATTGTTTGACATTAGGTGACCAACGATTTGTGATCGCTACCCTAACTCGCCGCCGGTGGTTACGCCATTATGACGAACAGTCATGAGTAAAAGTAATCCTGCTTGCTTAAGTATTTTTGCGTAATCCGAGATTACCGTCATTAGAGACTCTGACGGCAAACTTAAAACTTTGCTCACCATCATGTTCTTTGAAGATAAAAAATAAAAATTTTAAATATTTTTCTCGCATCTGGCTTCCTTAAAAAAGTACTACCTAATTGTCGCAAGTCATCAGTCATTCCGTATCAAACGGATTTTGTCCTCAAATTTTTACATATTTGTATTTAACTTTTATATTGAAAATGCAAAAATAAATGAAAAAATGCATCATGAAATCTGTAGGGAACGTCAGAAGAAAAGGGAAAGTTAAATAAATTTCATATTTTACATTAGGGAGCGTCCCTCATTGGCTATGTGGGAAATTAATACGAAATGGTCCTGGAGGACCTGACGCCTATGGGAAAGGCACTTGCAAGCATCTATTTGACGGCCCTGGCCTCCTTCATAAGTTTGACATTTCCAACGAAAAGGTATTCTACACGAATCGGTACATTAGAACCAGAGCCTATACACGTAATATTACGTCAAGACGCCTAATTTTAAGTGAGTTTGGCACTTTTGCTACGCCAGATCCCTGTCGTCGAATTTTCTCACGGTAAGAATCTACAGACGTGAAACATGGCGTTTCTGAACACGCAAAATCAATCACAAAACAAACTAGTTCAACCAATAAGCACTAAATCAAGTAGAATGTCTTGTCTTTCAGCGTCTCCGCCCTGTTCAACTGCCAACTCGAAAAATTGATGACAGACACAGCTAATATCAGTATTCACCCGTTCGGGGACGAGGTCTATACTTTGTCGGAAACTCCATTTGCTCACAGAATTGACCTCGATACGCTCAAGACAATCAACACGGTACAAAATTGTCTCTCTTCCTTTTCTTTCTTCCTTAATTTAGTTAAGGTAGAAGATAGCAAAGGAGACCGGAAAATATGAAAGAGAAAGTAGGAAGAAAGTAAATGGAACATGGGGCCACATCCTGTGTTGATTTAATTGACGACTCAAAGTTATACTTAACTTTCTTTCTCCTTTTCTTCTTCCTTTCTTCACTTTAGATCAACGTCCACGACAAATTTGGCATAATCAATCATACGTCACATCCTCATATTGACAGTTCAAGAGGCAAAGTCTATAATTTAGGTCAAAAGTTAAGTCCATGGTATGGACCTCACTACATTATTGCAGAAATGTCATCAGATGTTGAATCTCCTACTGACCTGTCCAAGAGCCCTTGGTCCGCAGCTCGAGAAGTGGCTAAAATTCCATCAAGATGGCCACTGAGCTTAAGCCTGTGTTATATGCATTCCTTTAGCCTTACGCCAAATTATTTTATTCTCGTAGAACAGCCAATGTCAATCTCCCTCCTTAGGATACCATATAACTTAGTATGGGGTGAGAAACCCATTTCGGCGTCACTTCAATTCTTTCCAGAAGAAGACACGATTTTCCATGTGATTGGACGAGGAGAGGAAAGAAAGGAATTCAAAAGAAAGTTCCGATCTCCTGCATTCTTCTTTCTTCATACAATCAATGCCTTCGAGCGATTTGAAAATGGAAAGGAAATACTCTACGTCGATGTCTGTACTTACAAAGATCCCAAAATGATTGAATGCCTCTACATTGATGCTCTCAAGGTACGGTACAGAAAACACGAGTTTTAGTAAGTAATGTCTAACAAAGTTTACTGAAATGTTACGATTCCTTTCTTTGCCCTTTAACCATCAAATGCCATCAAGGTAAGGTTCCTGGAAAAATATCCAGGAACTCCGCGATCCAGGAAATGTGCCCTTTGATATTTGTAGCGCAAGTTTCAATAAACCAGTCGTTCCCAAAAATAATACCAATGCGTTTTTCAATAAACCAGCCGTTCCCCGAAATAATACCAATGCGTTACTGAACGCAATGATTCCTGAAACAGATAAGACACTACAAGTTCTGTCTCCTTGCTTTGCAGAATGCTCAATCAAATCCTGACTTTGCTGCAATGTTCCGTGCGAGACCAAAACGATATCGAATGGAAATCTCTGAAGAAAATCCTGATTCCCTACCATTCATTCCATCAGCCGAATCCGAAATGATTGTAGACATTGGGTGTGAAACTCCTCAGATCAACTATGAGGCCTACAATGGACAACCTTACACTTATTTCTATGCCATTTCGTCTGATGTTGACTCTGCAAATCCTGGGACTGTAAGAAAACTGGTCAAAACTGCATGTCAAAATTAATCAACCTTACTTTTTTAAATTGAATTCCTTATTTTTAATAGCTGATCAAAGTCAATACAGCGGCAAAGACAGTGCAGACTTGGAGTGTAGCAATGGGGTATGTTCTTAAATAAAATCTCTTTAACACAAATTATAACGTTTTTTCCTGGATTTAGTTATCCAAGTGAACCAATTTTTCATCCTTATCCATATCCAAAGGTAAGTAAAGATTGAACTTGTGAGAAGTGGAAACAAAGTGGGATTAATGGAACATATAATTGACAGGATGAAGATGATGGTATCATTCTATCTGCCATTCTTTACGGTGGAGAATTGGTTGAAGGTCCAAATTCCTTAAGCCTAGTGATTTTGAGTGCTAAGAAGTTGGAGCTTCTGGCAAAAATTGATTTTGTAACGAACACAGTGATACCAAAATGTCTTCACGGTTGGTTTTTCCCAGAAAAGAAGTCTTCACTTCCAGGAATTTCAAACTCAGAATCCACGATGGCAGCAGGAGGCAAAACCACTGAGACAAGCGGAAGTTCGACTTGAAAATCCGATTACCAAACTTTCAATTCCATTTTCAGGAAAATCGGAGCAGGAAGAAGACATTATAAAAGTACATTCCTAACTTTGTTCTTATATAAATTCTACCTAGAACCTAAGGCTCCCAGGACAAGCATGCCCAGTTCAATTACTTTCACTTTAGACTGGAAAATTCGCTTCCAAATTTGGAAGCGAAAAGTCTAAACAATTTTATTCCTTATCCCAAAAAGTTGAAATCTTGTCAGTAATCTCATCCCCAATTCGGAAGAGGTTGAAAGCTTGTTTTACGGAAAGTTGTGAATGTGATTATACTTTTTGATTAATAACATATCATCATCAGCTTTCGGAATTCGGACTATTTCCTCAAGTGTCGTGACAGAGATCTACGATTTAATTAGACCTAAATTAAATCTGATCCCTTTATTAATGTCGTATCGTGTACCTGCCTCAAATTGTCCTGCTAACGTCCATTTACCTAATTTAAAACCAATTTCTAGATTATATCCCCTCAAATAATCCTAAGCAATAACTATTACAATAAAATCATTGTTGTCTTGTTCGCACTGTGTGAAGTGTCATCGTGCCGTGTCCAGTTGAATGTGCCTCATGGAAAGGAAGGTAGAAACTCGATCAACAAAATTATGGATTCACTTACGTGTTGATTGGTGTGACGTGTAAAGTTGGCAGTATCGCTTGACCGACTTCGAACTAATACGTTTACTAAATTAAAAAAATCCGTTCCAGGGATTGAAGTTTAAGCCGAACCACGTCGTTTCTTTGAAATCATGCTTCCAGTTTCATTCAACTTGTGGTAAGTTAAGCGATTTAAGGATCCAGTTGACACTTGATAGTTGGAATTGATGTTTTCCTTCCAGGATGTTGATTGACCAGATCTTTGCGCAAAGTCAGAGAACAAGAAAAACACCAGTCCACTGGGAGGCGAGATAAATAAGAGATCCACTCTACTTTGAAATTATTTACATCTAAAACCGACAGCAGGAGCAGAACAAAAGCCTGACAGACACCCCAGACACGGAACAGAGAACTACGTAGACACAAAACCTAAGATCGACACCCACTGACTGACAACTGACAGTTGACACCGGAAGTAGGAGGACAAATATTTACTATCTCGAAGAAAAGTGTCAAGTTTCTCCTCCTCTTTTCATTGATTTCCCTTTCAAAATTGCGCCAAGTTGAATCCTAACTTTCTCACTTTCACTCTTAATTTTACCTAAGTTGTGTCCCTTTTCTGGAATCTGGAATGTTATCTTCTCTGGTCAAGGATCACCAGGTCAAGACGCAAACACTCAAGGATGAACAAGAACGTAAGAAAAAGGAGGCACTGAACGCTGCCACTTTACTCACACAGGGAGTCGTTGACCACTTGAACGTTGGGTAAGTACCTAATTGATATCTTTGATCGATTTGCCAACTTCAGTAAAATTGCCAACTTACTCACATCCGGTTTACTTTACTAATTAAAACACTAATTAACGTAACTATTGACACGTTACGTTCAGTTAGAACGTTTTTCTTTTGGCTGCGATCCAAAATTTATCAAAATTTATCAACAAAAAATAAAAGTGGAATTTGACATTCAAATTCTATTTGTTTCGCGGGTAATTTTGAAAAGGATTTCCGAGTGTCTCCCACTCTGCACTAGGGAAACGGCGACGACGCTTGCATGGCTTCTGCTTTTACTCGCTTTAAGTTTATCAAATTCTCAGAATTTAATGTCAAAGTTTAATTAATTCAAACACTTTTATTTTAATTCTTGACAAATACAAGCTAATTGTGGGTGTTTAACTTTAATTTTGATTTTTACTTAATCTTTGCAGGGTGGCTCAAGCATACCTAAACGAGAAACGACTAGACGCTGAAATGCGGACTCTTACAACAAATGCAGCTCAATTTACTAAACAAACACAACAATGGCTTCAATTAATTGAGAATTTCAATACAGCTCTAAAAGAACTTGGTCATGTTCAAAGTTGGGCTAAAACTATTGAATCTGATGTCAAAACCATAACGTCTTCACTAGAATACGTTTACAAAGGTAATCTTCCCATCTTGTTACTTAGCTTTCACAGTTCTTCAATTTTAATTTTGTTCCAGCTTCTCAAGATCATGGAACAAGTGCTGGAACGAGCAATTAGTAAAAATCGCTCCCTTTTCACTGGATACTGCAACATTCCGAATCCTATCATTTTTGCCTGGAATCTTTTGCCTGTATTCACTTGCCGGCCATCATTTTCCTTGAGGTTATTTTGTCGGAATGTGGCTTTCCTTCGGTAACATAAACTAACCTAAACTAACCCATACAAACTGTAAGCATTAACGAACTTCAACCTAACCCTTTGCGTTATGATTGCCCTTAACGTTGACTACCACTGAAGCAGCGGATTCAGGCAAATGATTAGCAGGGAAATAAATGCAGGCAAAAAATCACCGGCAAAAGATTGTAGGAAACCTACCCGTTATTGTAGCAGCTAACTTTTTATATCAAATTTCAAGTGTCAGTAATTTTGGACTAACGAATCGATATAAGCATTGAACGAATTCGAGTAAAGGTCAGTATAATTTTGGATTAACAAAAGTTAACGTCAACTAGAAATTTTGGTATTGAAGGTCATGGAACCCAATTTGATAATTTATGCTGTAGATGACGGAGGCAGAGGGAGTGGTACTTTTCTTTCCTCTTGCACTTTCTTCCAGCAGCATCTTACAATTTGGGAGTCTGGGGCCAAGCGAAAGGGTCGTGATCCATCTGATTCTGTGTATTCGTTAATTTGATAGTCGCTCAAAGTTTCATAGCCAAGTATTTCAGTGCATAATTGCTACAAGAAATAGAACTTGACATTGAGGTATGTCCGTTTTTTCCTGGAATATAAACTAAATTTTCCTTACGATGGTCAATGGATTTGTATTTGTGGTCATAACTCCAACAAATTTTTTGTCTTTGGCTATGCGCATCATTTCCTCCTCCACGAATGTAATTAACGGCACATTTTCTGCTTCTGTTACAATTTCGTGTGTTCCCATCATGAAACTGTGCAGAATCTTCTTACGGCCTTTTGGTAATTTTAGCCTGTGTGGATACCATTGTGAGGTGATTATTTGAATAACGTTGTTAGGCACCGCTGTAAATTTTAATTAATACCGTTGTGAGCCTTCCACAAATTCTAAGAAGTCAAATACTGTTTGAATTCCTGGTGCTGCTGGGATTCCTTTAGGTTCATCGTAAAGGTCGAAGCTCAGGGCAACAGCCACTGTCTTCTTGTCTTCTCGGCGTCGAACAATGAAACTATCATTCAAGTTTGAATTTGTTTTAGTTAGAAGTTAATTAGAAGTTTTTTAATTAGGGTTGTTTTAGAAAAGATTTCCTCAAAACTCTTGTCAATTTAACTCAAATTAGATGCAGAACACCGTACCTGAATCCTTTCTTTTGTAATAATGGATAAACAGCTCGCATTAGCTCTTTGAAATCCTGGTGGGAAGCGTTTGTATAAACTTCCAAGTCGCCTTTACGTGAAAAGCTGTACGCAATTATTCTAAAAAACATTATTTAAAAAATATTTTCAGAAGCCACTACTTTTTCAAATCGTTATTTTGAAAACAGTTCGTACGCCGTAACTTCAATTTCGTGCATTGTGGCGAGAAACTCAGAGTAGTATTTGTGGTGATGCTTATGGCCGCCAGTGTTGATTGTTCCAGGCTTATTGGGAAGGGTTGCAGCTATTTTTGGGACCATTTCTCTCAGTGATTTGGCCGAAACAAAATCATCGAGTCCTATGAAACGGAAGCGCTTTTTGACGAACTTTAAGACCAGTGGCGTGACGCGTTACACGAAATTTTAAAAATTTGAATTAGTAATTAGCAGTAACCGATATGAAATTTTTTCATTCGAAGTTTGGTGACAACGACAACTGAATTGAGTGAAGTTCCTCCAAGATTAAAGTAAGATTCATCAAAGTTATCAATGATATCCACTTGATGTACGTGAATTACTTCTGAAATCGCTTGAACTAGGGCCTTCGTCTGTTCCATCAGCTCGGGAGGCATATTAATAAAACTCCAAGGATCCCCGCAAATATCTAGGAAATAAGGAAATCATGCATATTGTTGCTCAAATTGTTGCAAAGAAAACGAATTTGAAAACGTTGTAAAAAATTAATTGATTTACTATCAACATTTCTTCTTCGATCTCCATCAAAATGTGAAAGCAATTTCTGTCGGTCAATTTTTCCATTGATGAGCAAAGGAACTTCTGAAATTATCTTTAGTTCGGGTACCTCGTAAGGTCTCAGCGAACTTTTCAGCATTCCGTTAATCTCATTGGCTGTAATCTCGGGTGAGGCCGGAATAACGAAGGCCACAAGGGACTGGAAAAATAAGCAACAATTCGTTTCTTGTGGAAAGAAATACAAAGCCTACCAAATCCTAAACCTTACTTGATCTTCCTTTCCAGGATTAAAACAAAGAACAACCGCTCTGCCGATTAATGCCGGTTGGCTGTTCAGAATCGATTCAATTTCGTTCAAGTCCACGCGATGACCCCTGACCTTAATTTGAGAATCACTTCGGCCTTCGAAAAACAGAGCTCGTCTACCATATTTTGTTCCAATTCGGACGTAGTCACCAGTTTTGTAAAGGCGATTGAAACCTTCAACAAATTTAAACAAAGTTAACGATTTTTAAACCAAAATCTCTGGCCATATATCACTCGTCATACATTAAATCGTATACGATACGATTTTCAGTGTCAATAACTCGCAATTTTGTATTATTTACCCAATGTATTCGTGTAAGGATTGTCAAAAAATTTATCCGGATTCTCCAGGCCCACGTATCCAGAAGATAAATTATATCCAGCCACATACAATTCACCCATTTGACCTTCTGGCGTAACCTTCATTTGCTCGTTCAAAACGTACAAAACGGTATTGAATATTGGGCCTCCTAAAACCAGCAAAAATTGCGGTTAAATGGAGCCGAATTCCGTAAAATGCGTTCTGAATTTCGCTGGTCCTACCAATTGGCATATGCAACCCATCAGCTTTTTGATCAACATCTGCTGCCGAAGTGAAAGTATCATAAGCAACGTCTCCTATTCAAAAAGCAAATTCATTAAATTTGTATAATTAGCTAAGTGCCATTACTAAAAGTGGCGCGCGCGCCAGATTGAAATCGACGCTAGTCACCCATATCCTCCGTGGAACCATAAAAGTTGCATAAGACAGCATTTGGAAATTCCCGAAAAAAGTCATTGACAAGTTCGTGATGA
>JABASL010000144.1:0-25556 GCA_019775825.1 Neanura muscorum | reverse complement strand
CTATAGACGACACACTTTGGGGGTAGACTTTTCCGTGGCGGTCCCTGTATGTTTAATCTACGAAAATTATAAAATTTCAGCGGTATTTGTAATTTTTTTTTTATGTAACAACAAAAAATACGAACATGCGTGATTTGAGTTTCTTTTTCCAATTGGAAGTGTATAAGCTTAAAGAACGGATACGCAAACACGAGTTACTTTTACTTTCATTTCCCCGCTGCTTTTTCCTATCCATTTTCTACACATGCATGCGTAACCTCAGAAAAGAGAAAACAAAGGAAAGCAAACACGAAGCCTGACTTTATCTCTCCTCATGAAATTTATGAATAGAACTGAAGCAGTATGAATACGGAATAAGTCTTTGTGTGATTTCAGCTAAACTAATTTCCCAATCCCTCGTGTATTTAAATTTGAGGTAGGCACGGTAAAGGCAATAGATTAGAATCCTGAATGATTTGTTTCCCCTCAAATTTCCCCTGATATGAATTTCTGAACTTATCGATCTATTCTTTGATTTATAGCTTCGATGTGCGCGGAAGGGGAATGAAAACGGCCAAGATATGGTCATCAACGGCTGGATTCGACAGAAGGGCTGACTTCCAGGCCGCGTCATATCCAGCACATCTACTAGTGAGTGACCTCAAGATACGAGACCAAGGACTTTACAGATGTCGAGTCGATTTTAAAAATTCGAGAACTCGCAATTCTCTTGTCAATCTTACAGTTGTCGGTGAGTTCAATTAATTTTTTAGCACAGGCCAGTCGTTTACTTTAATTAAAAAAATGAAAATTGAAAGCAAAGATTTTTAAAGATTGTCATATTTTTGTATATATACATATCGAGTTCTTGTAATTACATTCTTCCCTCCCAGTGGTGGAGAAATTAATTCAGTAAATTCTTGAAAGATTAGCTTCAGAACCTATATCAGGGGATTTAGCTATATCTTAATAAATTATTTTATAATATATTTTATTTGTTTCAGTAGGTTCATTTCTTATTTAAAATTGCTTGGAGAAGGGGTGGAATTTTAGGATTTTATGTATTTTCTGTTCCCAAATTAAAGGTGAAATGTTTCGAAGTGTAGCAAACGCGAAAGCATGTCTTCCTAAGACGGCTTTGAACGAACCGCGAAAATTTATGTTTAGAATGTAATAAGGCGACATTCCGTATATACGTTTTGGGCTTGGTCGTGTATAAAGTAAATTTGAAAAAAGGTCTGATATAAGTGCAGTGGCAGTCCTTTCTTCCTTAAGCCTTTCTCTAACGTGTTTCCCCTCACATGCATAGTCTGTCTCTGGCTCTGATGAATTCTTCTCTCCTGCTGATGTAAACATTTTGAAGTAACAAAGGCATTCTCAGCCATTCCTTTCAACATCCTTCAAAGGCACACGCTCATCACTTTCTCCCTTCATACACTTTCCAAATGATAAATTTCATCCAACCGAGATCAAAGGTCTCAATGCATGAGCATCCCATTTTTAATGTTTATGAATTCCATATGGTAAAGTGTAACCCACAACTGGAATCCATGTCAGCCCTTTGTGCCAGAAATGCTACAATATTCTGCCAATACTCCTCTTTCCTCTGTTGGAGAAAGTGGTAAGGGTAATCATAGCACATGGGCCCTTTCAACCTACGTATCAGTTTATTCACAAAAGTTAAGTAAAGAGCTTCCGTCATTATGCTAAAGTGTGTACAAAGGGCAGGGACCTTAAAGCAAGGACAATGAATAACGTTGACATTACCCTTACGCTTGTTTACCTTATGCAGAGTGTAAACACTTGTCTATTTACAATACAGGCTTCAATATGGCCTCTATCGATTGGAATCTAAGGCTTCAGTTAGGCTAATTTCCTACAGAGAGAAAGTTCACCAACACAGTTCCAACTCGAAAGAGAAAAAAAGCTGGAAATGGGAAATTGAATGTAAAAGGAAAGTTTTTCTGGAGTAAAAATTGTTTCCTCGAAAATAAAGGCTTTTCGTAGGCAATGTTACTTTTTTTTTATTGAAGTCAAATATCTTTTCTCTTCCGAAATATCTTTCACGGAGAATGAATGTCAGTTGCAGAAAGTGGAAAAAAACAATCCGCATCTTTAGAAAGAAACATATGGAAAAGAAATCTACAAAATCTGGGAAACGCTGCGGTGGTAGTGTTACCTGATGCTTCTGTCTTAGAGAAAGAAGACAGAGCTCAAGAGATCTTTTCAGGGATGAACCTTTACAAAATTCTACTTCAGCACTTTCTAGAATCCAGATCAAGGCTTCACTTCCTGATTCTTTTTTTCTATACTCCACTTGGATAGAAAAAGTTTGAAAAGAGAAAAAGAATTTCTATGAATTCTAAATGGAGGAAAACGGAGTTTCCGCTTTCCCTTTTTCTCCTTCTCCTATTCATAAGACATAAATAAGCTACGTAAGATATGAACATTTGTTGAATACAAAATATGAAATTGACTGTGAGTGAGAAGGAACAGGAGAATGGTTCCTTTTTGCCAACTTCCCTAATGTGTCCATAATGATTCTTATCAAAAGGCTTTTGAACAGAGATCATGTCTCTAAAAATTAATACAAAGTGTCTTTCATTCCTCCTCCCTTTCTAGTAACATAAACTATAATATTAAATTTCTCTAATTCGTTTTTTGTGCATTTATGACAGTTCCACCCTCTTCGCCAATAATTTACGATGGATCTGATGAGGAGGTTGTTTCTTCCATTGGCCCTTTGGTGGAAGGCTCAGATGTTCTACTAAAGTGTCGAGTACGAGGAGGTAAGATATGATGGCACAACTTTAAATTTATTTTCAATTTCCCTAAGCTAAAGACCGGAGATGTTTCCGTTTTCTTCCCACTTTCACCACGTCCCACCTATACGCAGGGTTCTTATTCATATTTCTCATCTTACACTTTTCATAAGACTCGCACTAAAAGGAAGTAAAAAGCCTCCTTCCAAAATGGCAGAAAGCTCTAATTTATCTTTTTATTATGCAGAACCAGCGGATGAGCTAAAGGCCACTTAAATCTTCGGTCTTAATACTTTTAAACATTTAATTTTCCTTATGGTTTAGGTGCATATGCGGGTTTGGTTAACGCACTCCATCCTTCACGAAGGAATTAATATTCAACTGGCCGTGAAACGTTTCTCTAATTTTCAAAAATTCTGGCCTATGTGTATTTCCCGCAGAAGTTATCTAAAATAAAACACGAGAAAAATAAACAAATCCTTAGATTTGAGATTAGCATTCACATTTTAACCTCCCGCGAACAAGATGTGCTAATAGAATAGGTTATAGGTTAATTTTAATTGTCCAGGAAAAGAAAACGTGACGCACATGAATTGGAATATTCTAACCGACAACCCTGTGTAAAATGCTGTTTGCTATAGTTATTAAACCAGAATTATCTCATTAATTTTGAATTGCGATCTCAGGAAACCCTGAGCCCACAGTATCGTGGTACGTGAACGGTGCATTAGTGGACTCAACATCCTACGTGAACGGTTATGGAGACGTGGTTAACGAGCTGCTGTTTCAGCAAGTGAATCGCTCACACCTCAACTCACAGTTTACCTGTAAGGCCTCCAATACTCGCCTTGTTCAACCGGTCGAGAAATCACTGGTGCTGGATCTCAATTGTAAGTGTTGCCTGCCTTTGAGCTACTTTAGGTTAGCACACTGATTCCTTATTGCATTATGTTAAATTAATAGTGGGAGTGTAGAAAGGAAAATGGATAGTTTATGGGCTTAGTAAAGAAGGATGGACATCAACACGCCTCTATTCTTCTAACACTGCCGGAGAAAGCGAACTTTCTCCTATAGCATGTCCGCCTCCCCATTACTTACTCAACCTTAGAGTCAATCAACAGTCCATATACTGCAACAAACACGCACGGGAACTAACCTACCGCTTACATTTTCATAATTTTGACCATTTTGTTTAAAAAATACTCTTGAAGCAGGTTCTAATGCTAAATGTCAATCGTTTGTCATTACATTAGTCAAACGCGGGTGGAAAGTTTTTCTGCTAACACTTTTGAATCTATTTTAAAATTTATAAATGCATTCGTGCTATGCCTTAGTGCTAATTTGCACTTAAATCAAATGGCAGGGAAACATATGAATAGTGGAAAAATTTCTTTGGGTTTATTTTGCTTGATTTGGCACACTAGAAGGTTCCTTTTTTAAATAAAGTGAATATTTGGTAGTAGTTATTTTACTTTATTATTTCGTATAATGTAATTTATAACTAACTATTTTTGTTAATTATTAGTTATGATTATGTTCAAAATTATCATTGCCCTTAGAAATTTCAAAAGTGATTCGTTTCCTAAACCTAAGGTGGCGCGTGGCGATTTCTAAAATATTTGTTTTGGGCGTACTATCTAGCATGCAAGGTGTTTGCATTTAAAGAAGTATTTATTAAATTCACAAACGGTCAGTTTTCCGGATTCTTTGCTGCGACACTAGAATAATGCGTTGGTCCAGTATACTTATGGTTATTTCCTCACCTTTTGGCAGAGTTCCATTTCGGCCACCGTGGCCAAGAATTCACTTCAAGTCCAAACACACCAAGGTCCATTTCGTCTTAAGCTGATTTTATTTGGCACTAGGGATTTCCCCACTCAAGGCCTTAATGCTCTCTTGTACTCAATCCCTCTAAACTTGAAATTGTGCCACTTCTAAAGGAGAAAGGTCTAGAATTATATGCACTCTGACAGTTTTTACACGCAAACTTCCTTTTCCTTTACACACTTTTGGGGTTGAGGAACATTGAAGGATTTGAAGCGGACGCACTTCTGACATAAAACAAGAATAAATTTAAAATCACCCTTTTATGGTTTTTGTGAATAAAACTCGTGATTTCACAAGATTGTAAACCAAAATTGCAATTTCTGAGATTATTTCCGTTACTTTTGGAAAGATATAATTAACTCAAAAAAGCAAGGATTACTTCATTTCCCTGCAGACTGTATTTTTCGTTAGTGGGTGTACAATACTATGCTCTATTTCGGGAATAAAATTAGGTCCTAGTTAGAACAAATTAAGATTTGGGCCAACATCAAAGAAAAGTTCTCTTATCGGATTACACTGAATATTCAGAGGCCTTACGAGAAAATAAGTGGGAGAGAGACACTTTCACCCACAAACCACACTATCTTGTCAATTCTTTCATTAGGATGCAGAGATAGACAAAGTAGGAAAAGGAAACCACGGTTTTAACCAAATTACAATTCCTTTTTGATTTGCACTATTACTTAACTAAACTAATTATTTCTATACATGAGACCCTTCTAGTTCCGACTGTTTTACTTTCCCCAATGGACTAAAATAGTACCAATTAGTCTTTGCGTGAGATCTTTTTTTACACTATGAAAAATTGAAGAATATACTAGCAGGCCCTGCCCTGGAACTAATCTAGTCTATTATGGATTTTAACTAACATTTGCATTGCTACAACTAATTTGACTTGCACACTTGAGAAAGGAGAGGGTGCATTTTCAAGTCTTATCTGGATTTCGCAATGAGGTCGTTAAGGCTTCCTTCCTTTGGCAAATAGGGAAGTTAAAGGGTGGTAGTGTAAAATTCTAATGCGTTTTGTGTAGCCTTTTAGGCCCATCTTCCTCCCTTAAATAAATTGGGACAATGATATAGCGCCGCAGTTGAAAATAGAAGTACGACGTGACGGTGACCACGAGTACAATTGTAGAAGATGTGGAATAGAAAATAGCTACTACCATTTGTAGAAGCCACTTTTCTTCTAATCTTCCTTTTCTCCTAAGATGCAAGTGTAATTCCATCGTGTCTCTACATTAAATTAGATTTGTTGAGACAGGCGAATTAGTCAGAGCAAGATCAAGATGAGTTCAACTTGGGGATTCACCAGGGGAAGATTTAGGCTCATTCCAACTATCGATTCTTTTTACTTGGCAACATAAGAAAAACATTCTCCAACAACTTTCTCCATTTTAATTTTGAAGGTGAGAAAAGAAAAGGAGAATTTTTTAGCTCTCGCCATATGAAATAAATTGATAATAAAATCTGTTAGGGTTTCTTGGAAAAAAAAAGAAGTGCGTTTATTAGAAGCCACACCGCAACCCATTTCTAAACACAGATTCTAGAAGACGGGAAGGGAAAACATACAGAGAGTTTAATAAAGCGTGCACAATTTTCTCCGCCTTCTCTTTTTTTTTATTCCGCTCTTCAAAACCGGAAACGAAATAGGGTATTCTAAAGGCTTTGTTTACATCCCATACGATCAGCCGAGATTCTAAAATCCAGAAATTTAGTTTTCCAGAAACACCATATGAAAAAATAAAGTTGTACTTTATAAAACTCTCAGTACTGTAATGGTATTTCCTTATGTAGGAGCTCCCTGTACGGGTTAAGTAGGGTTAGTATGAGTTTTGTGGCGGGAAAAAAGAAAAGGAACATAAAGCATTAAAAAAATCCCAGAATCCTAAATAGGATGTAAACATAATCAGTAATAATCTTTTCATTTCCGTAAAAAGAAAGCTTAAAGATAATTTTTACATGTCTTTTCCATCATCATCATGATCAACGTCAGAGAAAGGGACAGATTTCTAAAACTCAAAGCCCATTTTACTTTTTCCTGACACGAGTGTCAGGGGTTACAGCCAGTGCCTACATGGTTTCTGTCAGTATAAAAATAAAACTTGGTTTTGGTGGTTGGCGGTTTCTTTTTCCCCAATTGTTTCTTTGCTATTATTCTGTGACTCCTCATCTTCACTTTCCTTGTTTAAGTGGAGGCACAAGGGAATGCGAGAGTGAAAAGGCTGAAGGGAGGGAGAGAGAAAGGCTTTTGGAATTAAACTTGAAACTGAATTGAGGCCCCAGAAACAATAACATTTCGTCTCCCCTCAAATTACCTTCCAAACTATAATTACTAAGCCCATTTGAGGCTCTATTGTTCTTACTCAGTTGTCCACAATGCCTCCATTCTCCCTCTCGTGGAAGCCTACTTGGGACGAGCTAATGATATTCCTCCTTGCCTCTTTACGTGGAAAATTAGTTGGAGAGAGGTTGGAGAGAAGGGTATTATCAAAATAGGATTAATTAACTTACACCAAAGCGTTTATTAATGGTAGGGATTTGGAAGAGAAATTTTGAAAAGGAAGCAGCTTCCTTCCCCCTTCAACAAAATCCGTTTCAAGAATGAGAAGGCGAGCTCCCAAATTTTTCGACATGTACAGCCAAAATTTTCATAAAAACCCATGTTACAAAAATCAATATCTGAAATTTTTATTTAAGGCATGCAATTTCATGAATTCACGAGTTATGATCCAATTTTGCTCATACAAGAACGGAAAGCGGGAGAAGTCTTTTTTAAAAAAAACACTTTCAATTTAAAAACATAAGGTTGAGAAAAATGTGCTATAAAATTATCGTGAAAGCGTTGTTTAAATAAACCATTTCGTAAAAATCCCGGGTATGTTCGCTTGGTTGAATCAGTAATTGGTTCAGGTCAGACTGGTCGGACTGTTTCCAGGTACTTCATTCAATCTTTTAAAGAAACCGAACTCTGGAAATGGAAGCGCGTTATTTTTGACATACCGTAAAAGGGCTAGTTTTGGGAGTTATATCACCCCAAAAACTCAACTACGGAGACAAATTGGCTTCCTAATTTTCAAACCCTTGTTTTTGAAGTTGAACTTTCTTAATAAAACTTTCAATTTCAGTGAAACCACTCTTTGTTCGCCTACGCCAGAAACAAACGGATCGTGTTATGGCCGGTAAGGAGTATCGAATCACTTGTGAAACAGCCGGATCTAAACCACCAGCTGAACTGAGATGGATGAAAGGCGGAAAAGAAATCACCCAAGTGATCACACAGGTCAGTCTTGAGTCGTAGATCTCACCTCAAGTGGACATTGCCCCTTTACCCTAACCTTCCCTTTCACTTTCATTAAGGAACATTCAATTTCATTCCTTCCTTTCTCACTTCCTTCGGGAACCATTGAACCCACGCCTATCATTTTCCTCTAGATAAAGGCCGTGGCCCTGGTGGTATATATTTGGAAAGGGGAATTGAAATGCATTTATGCGCCCTTAAGTAATGCCTTGCTTGTCCGGAGAAAGCATTTAGAAAGTGAAAGTTATGAAGGTGAAATGCAATGTAGCAGAGAAAATTTTTTACGGAGCTCCTTTCCTTTACATTCCATAGACCATCCCATTATCATCTTCCATTTTGATTTTTACTTTGAGAGCCCTTGTGCCAGGAGAGAAAAAATACCCTTCTGATAAATCAATGATTTATTAAATTATTCAAAAGCATCCTCTACTACCTTATCTTTAAAATGCCCGCCTTATTTTCTCGAAATGGGATTTATATTATGGGCAGTGGCAAAAAGCAGAAGATTCTATCCTGAACCTCTGGTGATACCAAAAATTTATCAATACACGAAGGCTTAACTTTTCGTTTCAGTGATGAGGGTGAAAGGTTGGCTGGCATGACGTCTAACATATTTGAAATGTTTTTAGGAGCTGGATAGCGGGAACGTGACGTCAAGTACGTTTGTATTCATACCAAGCCCCAACGACAACGGCGGTTCAATTACTTGTCGAGCTGAGAATCCAAAATTGAACCGAACTGTTTTTAGGAGCTGGATGGCGGGAACGTGACGTCAAGTACGTTTGTATTCATACCAAGCCCCAACGACAACGGCGGTTCAATTACTTGTCGAGCTGAGAATCCAAAATTGAACCGAACTCAGATTCTAGAAGAAATTTGGAACCTAAACGTTGTTTGTAAGTTGTCAAGAACTTGCGGTTAATTTAATACTACATGGAAATAGTGTGCGGTAGTGAGTTGAGTTATATGGCAGACGAAGCGTTTCCTCGACTTATTTTCCCTTAGCTAATTTAAACTTTCTCTCATTAACATTCAATAGAGATCGTCTCCAAAAAGAAAAACCTTGAAAGTAGTACAACTAAAACAGTCTGCTGAGTTCAAATTCTATGAAAACAAAGAATTCAATTCAATTTCACTTTTGCTCCAAGCTTAACGAACAGAAATTTAATAAGACATGGGACTGAGCGTAGAAGAATTTACAAAAAGAAAAAAAAACTTATCTTCATACTAACTTTCTTCTTTCTTTGGTCATTAGAACTTATTTCTATAGGAATGAGAGAATTCCAGGAAGTTGATTCGAGTTGTAGGTATCAGACTTAAGTCAAAGTTATACTGAATGGTGGCACAGTAACGCAACGCACCTAAATAAAGCCCTATTCCTCACTTTTTACCTTCAGCAGACTTGAATTCCTTCCAAATTTTTGAATGCATCAGAAATGTATTTTGAGCATGTCAGTGAATTTTGCAGAGGGTGAAACTAAAGGCAGGGGTAGAAAAAGAAGCGCAGTGAAAGAAGGCTGGCGTTGCAGATCTTTTTTCTTTCTTTTTTCAACCTTTTTCATGTTCAATTTAAAATTAGGATGCAAGGCACGTATTGATTTCCCTTTGAAACGAAGTGTAGAAACCGAGAACTTCTCCATCCCTTGTTCTAAGCTCCTTCACTTCTTCCACAAAAGAATCATAAGATCCAATGTTTTCCTCCCAAAAACAAGTCATCTGATCTTCGAAGATTTTTTGACATGAGACGAAATGAAAGTTAAGGGGAAAGTTAATCGGCCCTTCCCTTTTCTTGTAGGTTCCTAATGCCCCTCCTCACTCTCAATGACTCCTTTCAACAACTTTTTTCTTCCTTTTCAACGTAGTAACTCAACCTAATAATGTGTCTAATGAGTTCATCATCAACTAACGCCTCCCACTCACAAAATCTTGTTAAAACGCCAATTAAAGCGGGGGAAGTTTTGATACTTGCGCCACTTCTATTCTTATTATGTTCCAAACCGGTTAAATATCTTACTCTGCTTTTCAGATCCACCTGAAGTGAAGTTGTCTTTGGGGAGTACACTAAATCCTTACGAAATTAAGGAAGGGACGGATGTGTACTTTGAGTGCAAAATTCAAGCCAATCCTAAGCTTACAAAACTCGTCTGGTTACTAAACGTGAGAACAAAATATTTCAGTTATATAAATCAACTCGCTTATTTTTGACAAAATTACATTTGCTAATTCTAGTAAATTCAGTGCAGTGGTTTGGTTCAATCGAACTTTTGAATCTGCAAACTTTTACTAACTTACCGCTTACAACGCAGGATTTAGCTCCTGCTGCATACGTAATTTACAACTCGGCGATATGACATTCGAAATATTGATATTTGTTTTGGTTGCACAACTTTTTTTTTTCAATGAAAAATAACGTGCGTTAATGGCGAGTGAAGGAAAGTTAATTTACTTTTGATGACTTTGAGGCAGCAATCAATTAAGTCTTAAGACACGAACTTATGATGGATTGATTCAGAGAAAGCTTGCGTTTTCCCTTCTATTTTCCAATTAAGTGGGAATTATATTTATAGGCTACTGAGGAAGAGGGTGTTATAGTTGCACAAAAGTCTTGTTGTTTACTCAGGGGAATGAACTTCAGTATATTCCATTATTAGTGGGTTACCTTTAAAAATTGGGCTTTCATTTGAATAATTTAGGAGTGGGAAGTATCGCCCTACAAAAGCCTGTCACTGTTTTAAATTAAAATTTTAGGGTTGAGTAACAACGAAATCATAGGCTAATTTTCTTTAACTTTATTTATTTCTCAAAAGGCTGAAGACCTGCCTAAGGGGTGTAATGAAATAAGCCTTAGTGATGTTAGAATTCCATTGTCTCATTTAGTAAATGCCAGTGGCCGCAACCCTATCGAAATGAAGAAAAGTTAGGAAAACAGGAGGTTAGTGTGGCACTACGATCAATAAAAGTTTATTTTCTCCTTATTAACCTTCTCCCGGTTGGCTCAACTTAAAAACACCTTAAAAGTCACTTAATTCGGAGTTTACGCGAACCGTTAAATAAATTTTTTAGTGAAAGGTAAGGGTAATTTTCTTTGTCTTCCTTTTTTTTCTCGATCGTGTGACAAACGACTCCTAGGAGAGCAAAGAACTTAAGGAGCAATTCTGAACTTTGGCCCTGGGACCTTAGAATTTTCCAGATTCCCTCTACCAGGTTACAAAAGTGTAGTATCGGAGAAAGGTAGAAAAGAAATGGAAACTTTCCAAATAACTTACAAACTCATGCCAAAAGTTTGAGACTTTGAGTATATTAACATCCCTAAATTATAGACACCCAGTCAGTTAACTTCCGAAAAACGAGAATCGTCTAACAAATAATCCATTAATGTCTCAAGAAATTTTCTCCACCAATTTCAGTAGAAAAGTCATTGTCAGGCTCCTAAATTTGAGTCAATATTTTTGAATTTTTGCTTTAAAATCCTTCATTTGTCCTTTTTCAAGATTTTGAAACGAATGAATATGGCATTAGTCGTGGTGAAACCTTTCATAAAGTCATTTTAAAATGAAATAAGGTTTCTAGGTTTCTTAACTTTCTGTAAAAGTTTTGCGATGGGCTGAATTTGAAGCTGTGTGGAGTTCATTGACTGTAAAAAGGAAGAAGCCTCAAGTGTGTCAAGTAGTACTAGGTTTGGTAAAAAGTAAAGAAAGAAGTTAAGGAAGAGAATGATTCTTTGAAGCTTTCTTCCATTTTCTACGTGTACAGCATGATTAGTTGAAATCTTGAGGAAATTGTAGGAACAACTTGAGTTGAATGTAGACAAGCTTTTGAAGGAAGAAGGAAAAAAGGTTTTTTCCAGATGGGGATAATTCTAGTCAACAGCGACTCAACTTTCACCAACAGCCGGAGTGAAAGTGGGCTGAGAAAATCCAATGGAAGATGAAACCTGAGAAAATCATAGTTGTTGGAGGTAGTAGTTGCTAGATTAGAGGCATGCAGGCTACTCAAAGTAAATGATAAAAGATGATCCCTCAATGGGATAAGGATCACAAAGCCAAACAGAATTTATTATTAATCTATGGGAAAGAGCATTTCGGGAGCGGGAGAAAGCCGCTAATAAGATTATAGAACGGATGCTTTTCTTTCCTTTTTTTCTTGCATCAGGTTACAAGATAATAGAACCTTTACTTTCACATTATTTTTGTCAGCCGTAAGAGCAGTCGTATTACATATTTTGTAGTTAAGCCTAGTACTAACACGGAGAATAGTAAATTCTACAATTGTATTATTGTTAGAAAAATTGTTTTTATTACAACTCACCAATGGAAATTCTGCTGAACAAGAGCAATGGTCCCGACGTCATTCCACCTTCCTCAACCTTGTCTTAACTTCTGGAATAAAGCTTTCACCAGAATAAAAGACCTTTCACCGAACTGTACTTGCTTCAACATAATCTAATTTTGGGCTTAGTTAGGGCCAGTTAAGAAACTCGGTTAAAGCATCTATACCATTAAAATATGAAACCCGCGCGTTATGGCCGTTTTTGTTAATTTATGAACTATCATGGCAGGCTACCGAAAAATAAGTTACAATTCCAGCTAACAGTAACTATGGCTTTACGATTGCAGCTTGTTCGTTGTCGGAACAATAGTTTGCACAAAGTTCGCAGATGAATCCATTTCCTTTGTCAGTGAAAGTTTGCCACTTGGAATAGGAAGTTTATTACTAGGAGAGAAACAAGTGTAGTATTTCTCAGAATGTAGAATAAATGAAACTTTCACTTTGTGCCTGATTATGAAAATGATAAGTGAAACTTAACTAAGAGAAAGGTCCAAAAGAGTAATAAGTCTAATAGGACCTATCGTCTTAGGAAGATGCTACAAATTAATACTAAGGACCGAAACGTTATATCATTTCAAGAAAAGGGTACTCTTACAGTAAGAGCATGCTGCATGGTATTTCCTTCTACAAATTGAGTTTTCCCAGGCTCTTCTAAAGGGTTTCCTAACGAAGAAAGGATTCCTACGACAAAATAAATGAGGAAGGAAGGAGAATGTCCTCTAGAACGTGTCATTTCATTTATTTTGTTAATACTTTTCAGACAAACGAGACTATATATTTTGTGCCAAATTACGATTTCTGACATCCTGCTTTACTTTCACTTTCACTCCCTTACAATATAAGCTTTCCTATTTCACATTTATACAAATTCAGCTTGTGATTTCTGGTTGTCAGGAAATAAAAAATGAAAAAAAGTAAATTTTTTTGAAGAATTTTGAAAACAGGATTTGTTTATTTTCAGGGAGAGGAATTGAAGCACACAATTGGAGCGGGAATTATCATGAGTAATCAAAGCTTAGTCCTCCAAGGAATCAATAGAAATCAAAATGGAAACTATTGCTGTATTGCTACAAATGCAGAAGGGTCAATATATAGCAATCAAGTTCCGCTAAGCGTAATGTGTAAGTCATTAATTTATGGGAAATCCTTGTAATTATAGGAAGTTCTAAATAAATTTTGTGTAGTGACACTTCGTTAACATTGTGAAAGTACTGTTATTACATGTGCGAAGTCATTATATTCTGCTTCCAACAAAATTTGTCAATTGTTTGCCTAACGAGTTGTTCTTTCAATGAACTTTTATTATTCTGCGGCGTGTCACCCCAAATAACTCATTGTAATAATCCATTTGCTCTCTATCATTCCTTAGTTTTCTCTTTGAGGCTATTACCAAAGCGGAGGAAAAGTTTACTTTCTCTGGCCTCAAAAGGAAAAGTTTCTTTTATTCCTCTACTTTCTATTCTATTTCAGTTAGTTTCCCTATAATTTAGCTTCTCTAAAATATTCATGATCAAGGAGTATGTGGGAACAATAGAAAATGTACACTGCCACGCTCACTACATATTCTACTTTCCCAAAACTTACATTTCGCCCATTTCGAATTTTACACCCGGTGAAAATATTCGCAAACAACCGAATTTGCACATGTTCATAAAGTTTCAAAGGTTTGAAACGGAAAAAGTATAGTAGACTGAAAATTTAAAGTGACGTGTATGATGCGAGAGAACATAGTTCCTTTCCTTATATAAATTAAATATGTTGACACACCACAAAGAATGTAATTTACATTTCACGCAGGCCAGCGAAGGTTGTGATCATGGGAGCCCCAAAAGGTGAAAGTATTGGACTCCTTTTTTCATTCACTTAAACTGAAGTCGTTTTAACGTTTGGCAAAACCGCAAGAGAATTTCATCAAAATCCTGCACTTCCCGAAACAAATTTTAAATTTAAGGCGTTTAAGTGTCCTTGCCTGTATTACCAGTTTATGTTCTTGAGTGTTAAATAAAAGCGTGTAATAATAAAAGAATTCTAATTCCATTTCAGACACGCCAGTTTGCATAGCCAAAAATGGTGTAACCGTTGGAGCAACAAAAGGTGAGTGTTTTTTTAAATGTTTAATAATTTTTTTAAATTTTCTTTCAGTATTATTTGCAATTTTATATACGAAATTATATACACATTATTAATTAGATGAAGTAATACTTTGAAAGAATGGTCGACTCACCCCAGCCTCTCTCAAGGAAATACTGGGAATTCCCGCCATATAAAATGCCATTTTTGTGGAGGACCCCCACGTGATCGAGAAGGAATTGTAGTCATTTTCATTTCATTTCAAATAAAGTTTATTTAAGTTTCTATTCATACACAGCAAAATTGTTCAAACAGAGTTTAAAACGTATGCTGATACTACGTACGTTGGACACTCTAATTCAATTATGTTACAACAATTGTGATTTTCTGAATGATAAGAATGGTGTGGAATGAATGGTTGGCTAGCGAGAAGGTCATGGTTAGGCCCATACATTCCAGCCACAACGTCGGAAAAGCTGGTGTCAGTGGTGCATTCGTCAGGCATTGATCGACTGAATTGCAAGCCCGATTCGTGTCTATTTTATTCGGATTCCGGTTTTCTGATTGCAACAAATACACCATTAGTATATCATTTGGAAGTAGTTGGCGGTTGACAAACTGGCGCTCCGTCACTACGCGCCAAATTAGCAGTCGTTTATTCGGATTCCGGTTTTCTGATTGCAACAAATACACCATTAGTATATCATTTGGAAGTAGTTGGCGGTTGACAAACTGGCGCTCCGTCACTATGCGCCCAATTAGCAGTCGTTTTAAAATAAATTATAACATCAAATTTTTATGAATGGATGCGGGATAAACTAAAGTACCTTACTACAAATCTCGTAAAAAACAAAACTGAGAGGGAGACTGGTCGTTTTGGATGTTTTTGGTTAGCCCAACAAGTAATCCGTATGTTATACGGATTACTTGTTGGGCTAACCAAAAACGTCTCCAGCCGCCGGACGGACGACCTTTTTGGGCCTAACCAAAACCTAATCCAACGGTATAGCTTATATTCTTAGTTTTTAATAGGCTAAAATTAGCGAATGCAAATCCAAATTCGCAAATGATGCCGCAAAACATCACAATTCCTTGATGAGACGGGAGTGTTGATGTAATTTATTTGGTTGCTATTTTAGACTTGATATGGGTGTTTAGTTGTTCGGATACTAAAATTTTTTGTGTTTGATCTGGTCAGTACTATATGGTGCCTTCCGTGATTTTTGTACTATGAGGTCATTTTTAATTTGGTACATTAAATAAGATTCAATAAATAAACTACTCATGAATTTGTTAATGCGAACTTGTTTACATTGTAAAAAAAAAATCTAACCTTATCCGTTTTTCGGGTTAGCATAACTGACCAGCGTCCTCCTTAACAAAAGCCCATTAATGACAGCCCAGCATTTCCATGAAATGTCATTAAAATACAAGACACTTCTGCTCCAAAACAATAAGAAATATAATAATCGAATAATTTACCATCTTAATTTGGTACATTAAATAAGATTCAATAAATAAACTGCCTATACTTGATGTTTGAGTCATGGGAAAACACCAGCCACTGATGAATTTGTTAATGCGAACTTGTTTACATTGTAAAAAAAATCTAACCTTATCCGTTTTTCGGGTTGGCATAACTGACCAGCGTCCTCCTTAACAAAAGGCCATTAATGACAGCCCAGCATTTCCATGAAATGTCATTAAAATACAAGACACTTCTGCTCCAAAACAATACGAAATATAATAATCGAATAATTTACCATCTTCTATTGCTAATTATTAGTTATTAAAATATTTTTTGCAGGTGAAAGCGTGGCATTACGATGTGGCGTTGAGTCCAATCCAACGGCTTATCGATTCGAATGGGAATTTCATGGAACGAGTGATAGCCTTGACATTGTGGCGCTTGGAAAAACCGTTTCACTAGCTGATTTGAGTCGATTCTTCTACACGCCTCACACTGACTTGGAATTTGGTACTTTTCTGTGTTGGGGAAGCAATTCAGTTGGGCGACAAGTTCAACCATGCGTCTTCCATGTCGTGGCTGCAGGTGAGATTGGAATTCAAATTAAATATTGTTTCCGCCCTATTAGAACATCAATACGGAAATAAATTGCACTGTAAACAGATGATGCTCCTCGGTTGTTGGAGAAAGTTAAAAGAGAAAGAGACTTTTCAGAAGGGAAAGAAGGCTTTAATCCAAACTTAATTAAATATTCATGAAAGAAGATGTGAGGAAGTATGTTCAAATATTTGCGTTTGAAGAGATATAGTGTGTGGAAAACTGGCGTTTAAGGAAATAATTTCTCCCATGCGTGGAACTCCTATATGCAAAGTAATTAGAAACACATTTTGATTTTACTCGCTAAAACTTCTCTTCTCGGGAAACTTTTAGATTTCACTTCCCACATGCCAATAGAACTTGACAACCGTAGAAAAATTTGCATAAAATCTTCTCTTGTATTTAAATTTCCCCTCAGTAACACTAGACCAACCCTTCCACTAGAGTAAGTGGCGGTGAAGTGTGAAAGTGTCACAAGACTGTTGCATTTTAAGTAGTATTTTACAGTTTACCTGAAATGACCAGTCCGCAATAAAACTTTTACTCTGTCACACATAAACTTTCTAGTTGACTTTCTAAATGGAATAAATTAAGTTGAACTTTCTACTTGAAGTTCATCACCACGTTTCCACCAAATTAGCCAGAAAATTGAGCGATGTTGAGCTCACTAATTTCCTCTTGTACATCTGATATGTTTGGAAGTTCCATTATTAACTTCTTTTGTCTTCCGTTGACAGTGAAGCCTCATCCTCTAGAGAATTGCAGCGTCGTGAACCAGACGGGAGCTACAATTCAAGTAGAGTGTAGCAGTCATCGAGAGTTGCCTTCAATTCCTGATCAGCCCCTTTTCCGTATCATGAACGGACTTGGTGAAGACGGAGCAGAGTCTCATCAAGATCCTGCCGAGTACGGACTTTTCCCCGAGTTCTACATCTGTGAAGTGTGGGACATCAAGAATCGGTCTATTCGACGTAATTTAAGCTCAGAAACTCCTGTCTTTATTCTCAAAGGACTTGGTCCTGGGGCTTGGCTTCGTTTAACCCTCTATGCTGCCAATTCACATGGTAAATCAGAGCCTGTCACCATCGAGGCTCAACTTGGCGGAGATGTCGAAAGACAGGCTTTCGGTAATCCAAAATAATTTCTCTACTTTTCTTCTTTCCTATCTTTCCATTACATAGACATAATTGTAGACATTTGTAACGGGTCCTAGAGCTTCTGCCTCTCTTACGTCTCGATTTTTCTAGACTTTATATTCTAGACCTACAACAGTCCTCTCTAGTTAGCATGAAACAAAAAACTAGATTGACAGAATTGCATCTCGCCTGAGAGAAATGTGTCATCATTATTATGAAAAATGGAAAGTTTCTTTTGTTCTAAGCGTGCTTTTCTGTTCAACGGAATCAAAGCTAATTACTGCAGCTTGCTTCTTTCGAGCCAATGCTGCCAAAGTTCATGCCCTCAAAAGTTATTAATGGGAAAAAGTACAGGTACTGCTTCATATTCTGTACCAACTTCTTCCACTTCCAATTGAATTCAACATTTCTTCATTAGCATGAACAAAGTAGAAGTCTGTTAACGCGAGATAGACCTACGTTAGTATTACACAAACCTTTTTTAGTGCCACTCGTATTTTGAAAGCAAACTTTAACCTCGAGGAGCTAGTACAAACTTTAATTTTTACAATCTCACGTGGTAATACATGTAACATGAAACCCGTGCATGTCGTACACATCATTTAATGTTTAAAAATGAATAGAAGCCAGGTTAGTAGCATGGTAAAACAGATAAAGTTGATGAAAGAAATTCGACATAAAACTGTAACTCGAGACGTTTAAAGCTATATTTAATGTTTAAAGCATAGGGGATTCAAATAGAAGTGAAAAGAATAATGATGGGCGTATAAAACTGGAGTATGGAAATGAAGGGTGTAAGGTGCCGGTGAAGGCGGTAGGTGCTGAGGTTGGTGGGATTAGAAAGGAAAAGAAATGAATGAGACGAGGAGAAAGGAGCGGAAGGAAGCAAGAGAAAGGCGGAGGAGAAAACTTTTCAGTCCTTTTGTGTGTATTTTATATCACTTTCTTCAGCCCAAGAGGGAATCTATCCTCCCCCTCATGACCCTCTGTGGCTGCTATCCTAAACACATAAGAAAGAAAATTGGAATTAAGAACATTGAATTAACGATCGGGTGGCGGATGTACGGAAATGAAAGTCAGTAGAGGAACTTTAAAAGATAAAGATTACTACACCCGAAATACTTTACCCGCCACCCTTCTTTTGTCTCATTAAATTCAAACACCACTTTTCGAGACGTAAACTATGTTTCAGAGCATGAGGGATATTCGCATTCAAACATTTTATTCATTCAAAGTTTCGAAATGCTTCTATTATAAAATATTACTAGGAGAATAAAATATTTCAAATAAGTGTCAGAAAATTACTTGGAAGAATGGGTTTAAGGGCCGGAAAAACGTTTGCTTTACAGTTAAATGCGTAGTTGAGGTCGGGGTATACCCTCAAACATGCAGCGGCTAAAATCGCCAGTTTTAAATTGCTGGAAAGTAAAAAGCAAAGGCATAAATGATAGTGACAATAATTATCTGGATTCCCAAAGGATTTTGATCACTTGATTTTTCAGTTCGAGTTTTTTGATTCCATAAGTTTGGTGCAAAAAAAAACGACTTTAAGGGTTTCTTAAATTCCTCATGTTACTTCCCATTTTGGAAATTTAGATTTTGGAGGTTAACAAGTTTTTGGAAAGAATCGCATAATTTTAAAATTTAAAATAACAAATACTTTTTTTATCTTCGAAGAAACTATTTCATGCAATTATTCCAACCAGCTGAAACTCATTTAATAAAGTTTTCTTAGACACGACGGCTGAATTCTCATGCAAATGTTGAAATAATTAATTGCTATCCCGTTTCTCAGCCTCACATAAAATTAGGGCATTAATTACACATGGAGTGTGAGGATTTCATTACAGAGCGTCCTCATTAAGAATGCGTATGAAGACGCTTTCACTTAAGGTTAACACATAGGGTAACTTTCTCCTCATACGCATTCTTAATGAGGACGCTCTGTACTTTGTACATTCTTCCTGACACTTCCTTATTCTTCCTCAACGGCAAGTAGTTTAGAAAACCTACGGGATATGCTTAAAACTCCGAAATTCTTTCTAAAATACACTTTTACGGTTTGTTTCCAAATTATTTAAATTCGAGAATCTTGGTCCAAGTTAAGTGAAGTAGAACAAAAGGGGTTGTAGATGGTGATGAGTCTTCAAATAAGCCCTCTCCAAATTATGCCACTCCTTCCTCTGAGAGAAAACAAGAGAAAGTCTCTTGCTTAGGGCTTAGAGCTAGGGGCTACAAACTCATTTTCTCACATAAATCCTTTTGTTAAGAATTGAGAATACTGAAGATGGGAGTCTATTTAAGTATGAGTTCCTCAAATTGTCATCCCCTTGATTATGACTAAAGGAAAATAGTTTCTAGAGTATACCTCCATAAGAGGATAAATCATCTCTCACAGAAGCTTCTGCTGCAGTCTGCACTTCCCCCTTATGAGCTTTGAAGAAAAAAGTGCAATATTTTATCAGAGGCCATATAATAATCATAAATAATCTCATAAATATTGGAAGAGCCCAAAATAGGACGTAATAAATCCTTGGATTCATTCATGCGAAGGAGATAATGAGAGTAGTGGTCCTGGGGTTGGTAGAGGGCACTGCAATAGCACAACCAAACAAGATTGCTCAATTTTTTGGCACTTCAGTTGAACTTTGAAACTTTGTGAGGGTGGAACATTACTAGGAGAAGTATGATGGGTAAAACTTTGGTCCAGCATGTATACCAATGCACTCCGCTTCAGTCTTGAAATATGGAGAAAAGAGGGCGGGTGAAAGGAATTTCATTGGGGAATCAAGTGATGATGTGATGATGATTTCTCTCTTCCGTGCTTTGCTCCTCTCTAGGAATTTTATTTATTTTGTAGTAAAAGAAGGAAGAAAACAAGAGAAAGGACAATGAAAAAGTCTTTTGTTAGCAGAGAAAGTGAAGCAAAAGAAAGAGAAACTAGAGAAAGTTCCAATTCTTCATAATATATGTCCTTTCTTCAATTTAAACAACAATGTGAAAGTCCATTGTCCCTTCTGCTTACCAACCAACCTAACTCGTCAGAGACAGCATGGAAACAACACTTTATTTTCAATACTTTCACCCTCGTAGACTACCAGAAAATCATTTATCAAAAAATGAAATTCCCATTTTGCCATTCCTGCCATCCGTCCTCCAATATACTTTCAGGACACTCCATTATGTTAAGACCTTTCTAATATCCATCCCCTCAACATCTGCCACTCAATTCTCTTCACATGATAGGAAAAATGTTGAAAGAAGCAAAACTTCAGCTTAAAAAAAATTCTTAAACCGGTTTTTTTAACATAAAAGTGATCAACACTTCGGTTTTAACGAGTCGTCGTCATCTCCCGTGAAACCAAAATACAAGCGTGTTCATATTCTGCGAGGATGATAATACTCCCTACGCGCAGAAGAACCTGGTTATAATAATCGTTTCCCTTTTCCTGGAAGGCTCTGAGTATGACACTATGCACAGTAGCTCATCTTCAATCTTTCGCGCCACACCAAAAGACACGCAATTCCACTTTTCAAGTTTATCAAAAATATAAATCTTTAAATTCTCCCGCTCTCCAAAAGAACCTATTTCCTCCTCGCTCCTTCGCATTTCCACATTCGGAATCTGAAACCAAAACTCCGTGAACATCTTCGTAGAACGAAGCCGAGACCTAAGTTCATTTTTTCTTATGCTTTCACTTCCGGTTGACTCCATTTCCCTTCGACTCAAATGGGCCTTTATGCTATTGAACCTCCCTGGTAAAGGACGAGGGGGTGCCAAGGGGCTGCTTACAATATTTTCCGCCAAACTTTTATATTATAGAAAAGTTTTAGCATGAAAGCATTATTTTGATTATGCGGCGACGTATTTTTTTCCTTTCCTGGGGATGAAAGTCGGATTTCCGATACTTCAATCTCCAATATGTAAACGCCAGCCGGCTAAACTCATTTTGTTCTCTCCAAGCACTTTTCTTCAGAAAAACTTTTCAAAGTTTGTTTCTGCGTCTGTTTCTAAAGATAATTTGAGTTGTTGAAATAAGTTTGAATTGGTGAGTAATAGGATAGGAAGTAAACTTTGAATCGACTTCTAAAGGGGTAAAGGGAAGAAAAATGTAATTTCGTAGACTTAAGATGTGAAAAGGAATCGTTGTAATTTGAGCTGATTGAATTTGACACAGGAGAGAGGAGGAACCAAATCGAATTTTATCCCGTGGTTGCCATTGGGGTCGGAATGGCCGTGACAGCGACGCTCCTTACGTTGGCCCTGGCCCTGATCTTTCGCTCCCGAAGATACTGTCCAACAAATTCAAACTCTTCCCCAATTCTACTAGCCAATGGAACGACAAGCACAAATTGCGAGAAGAGCCGCCACGCTGGGACCTATATTTCAACACAGGCACACTTGACCACCTCAATGGCAAGTCCTAATGATTCGGGTATAATTGGTTTGGGAGGCTATCATGCTCTACCCCAGTCCAAAAGTGAGGCCGATGCGAATCCTGATATTATTCCTGGTGCCAACAGTTATCCAACAGGTACTAGCAATTTTAGTTAAACGAAGTGAATTAAGTCACTTAAGTCAATTAAGTAATTGTTAATTCCCAAATAATACATAATTTTAAACAAAAAATTGTTTTCAATGAATATGGGTGTTTGTTCTAATTTTCTCTTTCTGCAGATTATGACGAAGATATGGGGAGATCTGTGATACAAAAGAATGTCTATCTCTCTTCCCCTGGTGGTCAACCACTAGCTGCCCAAGTCTACCAATCAAATCCCTTGACCCAGCACTCCAGAGCATATCACTCGTCATCGCCCTTCCAGGAATACCATGATACTTCACTAGATCGATTTGGACCCTCTCGAATAGTTCATTACAGTTCCAACCAATCCTCTCACCCCAAACCACCAAACTGCTATTCACGAAGTCCACAAGAATTCCCAAACAACTCACCAACATGTCCCGCGGACTACAACACTATTTATATCAGAGAGAAGTTGTTTCATGACAGTGACATCCCGGAGAGTCGCGTTTAAACGCACGGTTTACACTCAAGGAAACTAATTCAATGTTTAAATACATCTCGTATCAACCCTACTTTTGGAAATACAAGCATAAATTATGACATCCAGATCTAATAATGTTAAAAGAGAGTGGAGATGAAATATCCAGAGATTCTTGTTGAGCACAACGGAATAAAATGTTTCTTAATTCATTTCATCAGGTCAGGTTTCATTTCTATTTTGGGGATCTGGTTCAATCACAGGATTTGAAAAGTGACTCTGAATCCCTTTGAACTGGCCTCCATATTCGGCTATAATCTGGAATGGAAGTCATGGGAATTTAGAGATTGTGCCAAATTCTGGTTTTCGACATGCGAATACGAACGATCCTTTGCTTATTTGTTCTGGTTAAGAAAAAGCAGCGAAGAGAAAGTAAGGGATGAGAGGCTTTAACCCAAAGACATAAGAAAGGAAGGAGGCTAAGCCTCCAACTGATTTCCTTGTCACTGATTATGATTGAATCATTTTATCTCTTTCTTCCCATTCCCTGCACTTAAACAATTCAATTCTCACACTTTCTTTCCATAATGAGAATGACCAAAGGTTCAACAAGAAAAGTTCGTTTTCCTTTCTCGAATCCCAAAGGCATACCAAGGGTCTCTACTTATTCAATGTAGTAGGCATCTCACGAGAGAGGTCACTCAAGCACGACTTTTATTAAATAAAAATTGAAAAAAATAATAAGTCATCTTCCCCAATGTTAATAACATACAACTTCGGTAACAAAAACAGACACAATTTTCAGATAAAGTGAAAGTATTTAGTAACCTTATACTACTCCCTGCAAAACCACACAAGCATTTGTTTATTGAAATATGTGGAGCAAGCCTTGACTGGATTTGAGGTTGATGTTTGTTTAATCAATTCAGTCCTGTTCTGCTTGGACAGCACACCCTTCTTAGCGAGTATGAACACCTCTGTATTTTTTTTATGAAGAAGTCAATAATTTCATTTCTTGAGGAAAATATACAAGAGAGAGTCATTCAAAGTTTGTTTGATGTTCTTGAAAGGACCTTTGAGAACGTGAACTTTATTTCTGTACACACATCAAGAGAAAAAGATCGTAGGAGAAATAGCCCCAAAAATAAATATGAAAACTTCACGAAGAAAGTAAGGAAAAGGTCTCTAGACGAAGATGAGCTCTTTCTATTTATACGGTTTTTTAGCAAAACACAAAATTTCCAAACCCATTCTCTTTGTTAACTCCTATGGAATACTTTCGTCCAAACCGGTATTCTGCGCACAAGTTTTTTAAATGGAAAAACTTTGCAGCTTTCTCTTAGACGAAAAAAAAATTAAACAAGATGGCGTCAAACGTTTCCTAGATATCAAATATCAAATGCAAATAATATGTCGATGAAAGAACATTACTTACGTACTACTTCCCAAATTTCTCTGGAACCACGTGTCACAAACGTGAGTAACAATGCGATCAAAGCCAATTTTCATATTTTCTGTGTCATTAATCCTTCAACACGATCGGACTGCGCTTGTGAGTAGAACACCCTTTCCGTTACGAAAAACGTATGACCTACTAGGAAGCCTAGGAAAGAATCCCAATAAACTCGCCTACAGGAAACTCGCCTACGCAAATTCGCCTATTTTCTAAATGTAACGTGGAATTCACAACTTTTTTGAGTAGTAACTTCAAATGAATGCTTGTATTAATATATTCCAAAGAATAGCGTCTTTAAAAAAAGTTTAACGATTTTAATTTTAGTTCTGTTAAGTTCAGGTTGTACCTAACTATCCCTGGCTAAACCTAAATCTAACATGGCGCTTCATCTAAAATAAACAAAACCTGAGAACGTAAGCCATGCCTCGGGTAGTTTGGGTTTTATGGGAAAATAGGGGCGAGTTTCTCGTAGACGAGTTTATACTGGAACCTTTCGCACATGGGAGCCTGTGAACCTTTAAGTCACAGCGAGCTTTTTTGGCTCTTTGCATCATCGCATCCCTCTGCATTCTTCTTCGACAACTTCTCAAAAGAAACTAAAAGGGACGCGCAGCGTCCCCTGCCTTACAATCACCAATTTTGCAAACTATTTAATTTCAATATTTAACAAACAAAAAAACCGAGTGAAGCGAGCGAGCCAACTAGACATTCCCGATTGTAGGATCGAATTGACATTTGCTTAGACTAGACAAACAAATCCCGCCCTTGCTAGAGCGGGATAGATACTGGGACGCAAATTATTTTCCACTTTTCCCTATCCAGCCCGTTCTAGGACGGGCTTGTTTAGCTTGTACTACAGTGAAATATTCTTTACGAAAAAGTTTTTGCAAATGATATTTGCGGGGTTGACTGACTCATTATTACTTAAACTAGACATGCCCGATTCTAGAATCGAAAGGGTTCCCTATTCGATCCTAGAATCGGGCATGTCTAGTTGGCGAGCGAAGCGAGCGAGCCAACTAGAATGTTAGAAAAGAAGGGAGATTGGGAGGAATGAAACAAACCCCAACCTCTCACAGTAGTGTTAAAAGCCAGGAGGCCTCACTTAAGGAGGACTTTAAGGACTTTAAGGAGGCCTTAAATTTATTGTTAAATTAAAATGTTTCTACGTTGGAACTTGTATGAGCTGCACCAACAGCTCCAAGTTTCCTCTCAGGAACAAATGCTTATGGAATTTTTTTTATTGACCTTGGATCTTCCCCGGTTGGGGTGTCGGGGTTAGCTCATACAAGTTCCGACTTAGACGGATGTTTATTTAACAATAAATTTAAATAATGCTATTTAATAATGATGTAATTAATATGACACTATTTACACTATTATTAATTAATAATTAAAAATAATATATAAAATATAATAATTTATTTTATTGTGGTAGTTTTCGGTTGTGGTACTTTTTGTTTGTGGTGCTCTTGCTTTTCGGTACTCATTATTGTGGTTACTTCGTGGAACATGCCAGATTCTAGGATCGAAGGCAAGTATAACGTGTGGTTACCATTTGGTATTTTGTAAAGTAAACAAAATTTCTGGAATTGGAGGAGGTCAACTTCCGGTACACCTGGCAAATCTC
>JABASL010000143.1:0-25699 GCA_019775825.1 Neanura muscorum | reverse complement strand
CTTTTGTTTTCGTCTTGTTTTTTTTTGTCTTTTGATAATACAAGAAATGTTTTATATAATTACGAAGAAAGTTATATAAAAATGACATAATTAATTGGGGAATTTGGACGTGACTTGAGAGAGGTTTTGGCTTTTGTATTTTTTTTTAATATAATTTGTATAATTTGAAATAGGGACATGGTTCTGTGATGAGTCACAATTATACGGACTGCTGCCTACGCAAAAACGTATCATCGTCCTGTCTTGGATTTTGTACACTCAAAACTATTTTAGATGGAACGACAGGAGAGCCCAATGCATGTGAAAATGAATTTCCTAAAATTGTTTCCTGTATGGCAGGTAAGTTATTTTCAGAATTTAAAAAAAAATGTCAGTTTCAGGCACTAAAGTGTTTCGTTGAACAAAATCAAAATGTCAATTTAACTTTTTCCGTCCACAATTTTTGGAAGTTCTTGAGTCAATTTATTCCTTAGGCTGCTACTATTTCCTGAGTTGACAAAACTTTATTTCCATTATTATGAAAAAAGTGCAGACAAAATCTTTGTTCCGTTCTGTATTTTTAAAATTATGAGATTTGAGTTATATTCCAATTCAATTTTCTTATTCTAGAAGAATAAACTTTCCCTTTCTACCGGAAGAAACATGCCTGAATGTATGCCGTCGAAAGTGAGCAACGACTGGGAAATCCTGGCTCTTTCTACAAGAATCAATTTTATGGCGTCTTTTTTTTCAATTTCCATATAAAATTATTGAAATTATTTAATTTCCGAAGCTCATATTTTATATGAATTGCATTTCAAAATTTTTGGTAGCTTTTCCTGGGAATAGGGAGACCGCACTCGAGATGTAGGAAAAGTTGTGATACTTTTTTTTTTGAAAAACTTCAGCTGCAGAACAGTTGAAAATATTTTATTCGTCCATATGAGATGACTGGAGCCATAAATCGTGATCTTGTTTGTATTTGTAGATGGTAGAGATCATGTACCGTGCTGCATCCGAGAAGGGATACCGGACTTATGTCAGGATTTGTGTCGTGGTGAATACACCCTAGTTACGGATAATGTCAAAACACATTTCTCTTGCCCTTCGCATATTGAAAACACGCTAAGCTGCATTGCAGATGGAGTTGGTAAGTTCAAATATATTTATTTTTATTGAATTCTTAAAAATATACAGCGAAGCGTTCCGATTTCGATTCATTTCTAAAAAAAAAAGATAAAAAAAATTTCGAACAAAAAACGTCGTTGTCATAATTTTTTTAAATTCTAAGAATTTTTTGTTGAAAAGGCACGTTGGAATATTTTAGAATCGTAGAAAATGCCAAAAATCTTAGCAATTTTGTAATCTTATTGGTAATTTTCGGACGATCTCAGGATTCGCAATGTTTTCAGTTCTCCAGAGAAAGCCGTTTCCCATTATAAAACTTTCACCGAAAAGCTTACTTGAAGGATTTTCAGTCTTAAAACCAAATATGTTCACGCTGTGACAAAAAATTTAAGCAAACAAAAGACGATTTGAAGAGAATTTTTTGTTGGGAATTTTATCAGGGCCACGCTGAAAGAGTTCGCAAAACGAAGATTTTTTTATTTAACAGTTTTTAGTATAATGTGGTCATTTTTGAGCGAAGCACTCCACGATTCCACGGTACTTTTAGGGCTATTTTGGATTTTTAGAATGTAATTGAAATCCTGGATTATTTACTTAAGACTTCTTAGAATCAACGAGTCAGAAAATCAGAAAGTAATTGAATTCTCGCATTTAAAAGAAAAGTGAGCCATGAAACGAAATTGAATCGATTCCTGTTTTAAGATGGATGTTTGTATTATTGCTCCGCTGTGACCACCCAAGAAAGCCACTAGTCTCCCCTCCTTTACTTGTGGTTTCATATTTTTATTGAAGTAAATATTGAATGACGTTTGAAGAATATGAGAAAAATAGAAAATGGGGGTCTCTTTAATCGTATCATATGGCACCAGCAGTCGCTATTTTCCCTTGGACAAGAAAGAAAGTTGTCAAACGGAAACAGTTTTTTCAGGCATCATCTGCCTTCTCTGAACAAGAAAATAGAAGAAAAATGGACAAGGGGCGAAAGTAAAGTTAAAAAACGCAGCCACGGTCCGTCCACATTTCTAGAAAAGCAGTAGGAACCATTTCAATTTCCTTTTTTTTTAAAGAGCGTATAAAAGAGAAAGGTCTCAATTTTCCCCATGCTCTAAGTCTTCGCAAGTCACCGAATCTTCTAAACTGACATTTCTTGTCCCTTTTCAGAAATCCTGCCTAGTGAGCCCCTGGATTTAGACTCGATGGCTCTCTCGTCGTCATCCATAAACATCTCTTGGTCAGTTCCACTTGAGAATGGTGACACTGTCACTGAGTATGTCGTCAATGTCACGAAGTTAAGATCCTTTGATGCTCCATTCATTGGAGTGGGTTACGGACAAGCTGACGATTCTTCTGCCTCATCTGCACCCGAATCTAGACCAGCCGGAAAGTTATCCAAGGCCAATGGAAAGGATTCTACTGTACAACATACGCAAGATCATGCAAATGATTCCTACATTCAAGCTCATGCAGCCTCAAGACTAAATCGAAACAACGCCGGAACTACAAACACACCCGTTGTTCAAGACGAAAATGCTGAAGACAAAGTCGAAGCGAAGATGATGCAGGTCAAAGTTGACGGTGACTTGACGTCAGTAGTTATTCAGGATCTGTTACCATTCACAATGTATGAAATCACTGTAAGAGCTTTTAATATTCATGGACGATCTTTACCATCAGTACGAGTGAGAACTTTGACACTGGCCCCAGGGGTCAATCGCCCTTCTACATCAGGTCCACAACCTAAACTTCCAGACACGAAAGGCTGCTGTTCAGCTAACGGTATCAGTTCCCCAATGTAAGTTTCAAGTTAATTGCGTTTGTAAGTTTAGAAGATGCAAAAATGTTAGGCGTTACGATTTCAAAATGATGTTATGTTTTGTTTTTCCCCGCCATAAGGGAAAATGTCGGATAAACTTAAATTTGGAAAAACGTGCAAAATACTATTATCAAACTTTTTCAATAACATTTTAAAAGGAAGAGCGTGACTTGAACTTGGAAGCTTTTGAAAATCAAGAGGCCAAAGTTCAAAAACATTCTTTACACCAACTAATTAGTTTCTAAACGTCGGCCGGTTTATCTTTAATTAGTTTTCAGGCTTTTAAAACTAGTTTGGCGCCTTTTAAAAACTATTTCCGTGGGTTAAAATCCATTAGAAAGTCTTTTAACATCTAGAGACGCAGAACCTTTTGTTTCCCTGGCTTGACATATAGCCTAAGCGAGTCCTGAATTCTTAAGTTATAATTCTGGTCAGTTTAAAAAGAGAAAATCCCGAATGGCGTCCGTGTGGCAGCTAAGATCGAACGCGATCTGGGAATTTTTAAAACAGTTTGTATTCCTTTTCTTTAGTTGGACATGTCCAACGCAATGGTTTTAGAAGGCATGTCCGGAAGGAAACCGTAAAAAGCTCTTCGGACACAAACGATTGGACGAGTGTTGAATTTTAAGTATCTTTCGCGGCCTTTTTCCGATAGGTTCTGAAATATATGTTTCTCTGCTGACTTCTTTAGAAAAGAAAAGAGAAAGTGAAAATAAATATAAAATAGATTACTAACGTCTTCAACTGAACGGTCCTTTCCCTTAGTTTTAGCAAGAAAGACAAGAAGAAAGTGAAGGAAATCTATAAGAGCGTTCGGTCGGAGAAGGGTGACAATAATGGGGGCCTCGCACGGTGTGTGTGCGGGGAAGCGTAGAAAAATAATGACAAGCAGTATGGTTATATATTTCCACGGTTTTTTTAGGTGCGTGACCAAACTGTGTGATGCAAGAGGGACGGTGGACCTGGAAATACCTGATCTCATGATTTGCGCTGTCCATGCTCCCACGGCCTTTACCTGCCTTGCCAACGGAATTGACCATACGCCGTGCTGTCGCCAGCGTGGAATTCCTTCCCCATGTACTGATCTCTGTTCTGCAAATTTTACTTCTCGCCTTGACTTCCATTACTTCAAGTAAGTCCACCTAACCTCCACTCACAATTTACAGGATGAACAAGACACCTCAATCCTTACCTAAATCCAAGTTTCCCCAAAATTCTAGGATCTCCTCAGTATCCTAGAATCCTAGCTTAGTATATAAGCCAAAGTTAGGGTCTCTCTTCAGCAACGGCAGCTTCCAGAAAGACGTAATGGGCATGTTTATCCTCTTGCTGTCCAGGCGGTACTAACTAGCAAACTTGTATGTTAAATAAGTTCCCAGGCCTTCGGTTTGGGTTAGTGTTATTTCCAGTATTTCCAAAATTTCAAAATGATCCCACGTGAAATCAGACGTCAACTAAGCCCCACATGCGCAAGTCATTTTGAGAATTTTGAGGTGAATTGCAATTGCATCACGAGATTCACGTTGGAAGCAATTGAGCCTGTGTCAGATGTAACTGAAGATAACTGCATTTCGTAGTTTCTGAAATATGCCTGGAAATTGTGAGAAATCAGACATTTTAAATCCAGAATTTTGGAAGTTATGTGTTTTCGAACCTTCCAAATTTGAAGTTCTCATAATTCCATTGTATGTAAATTTGGTCTTGACACTTTGATCTCCAAGTCTTTACAAATTAGGTTATTAGGCGTCGCTGGGAGGCTGGAGGCCTTGAGGAAAGAGGTTGGTTCTAATTTGACAAGTCTCATATGTCATGTGTCGCACTCTTATGTCACAGTGCGTGTCATCTCAAGGGTCTCCCTTGACACTCGAGGGAGTAAAAGGGTTGAATAAGGACCCCAACACGAGTCTGAACCAATGATGAAAGGAAGTCGAGGCAATAGACAGAGAAAGGTGAATCCGGGATAACGAACCTCTTCGTAATTGCATTTTACTTTCATCTTCTTCATTTTATTTTCACCCAAGAAGTCAAGGGAAATATTCTCCCATGTTCTCGTCATGTTCATCTTACGCGCCGTTCCAAATCTTCCAGAGTTGAGACTTCCTCAAAAGAATGGAACTAGATTTAAATTATTGACATTTTATATTATCATTTCATTACGTTCTCTTCATTCGTTTCTTAGTGGAGAAGACGCTTTGCCTCAGCGATTCAGCGACAATTTAAACTCATTCCTGCCATTTCCGATATATTTCATTTTATTCTAGATGCCTCAAGTACATGCCACTTTATAGTGGCTGTGTCATGGAAGGTTATGGAGTCCTACCGTCACCACCACGCTCCCTCCGTGTATCCAGTGTCCAGGAAGATTTTGCCATCATTCACTGGAGTGAACCAAGTAGTCTGTCGTCATCAGTCAAGGGATACAATATCCACTACCGTCCACTTTCAACCTATGAAACGGAGTACAATGTCATAGGAAATATCCACTCACCCTATATTCTGGAGAAACTGTATGACAACGCCGAGTATGAAGTAATAGTCCAACATTACTAGGTTTCGTTTTCTTATTATAAATTTAGTTGCTTTTAGGCAGTGACGACGACATGCTTTTATTTATTAACGAACAAAAACAGAAAAGTTTTGTCCCTTGGAACTGGCGGAAGTCAGTTGTTCCGGGAAGTTTGAAGGACAAAAGTGCAAAGTTTTTTAAGTTGTGGCATAAAGTTGGTGCTAAAAACACAAAAGCTAAGAGACACCACCACTTGACTTTTGTGTCGCTTCGCTATGTACAGTCTTAAAAGCTAACACCATTTTCTTAGATCTATGTCGAGGCAGTTAATGAACATGGATCCAGCCAACCGTCACAGCGTGTGGTCTTCCGGACAGAATCCATGCATCTTGTAACGGCTGAATTCGAGGCAGAGTCATCCAGATACAATGAAACAGCCTGTTGTGAGAAAGTAAGTTTACAAGTGAAAGACTTTATCTTGTAAAAGCAAATAACAAGAGGAGAAACTTTCAAAACAAAAGGTTCAATTAAGCGTTTCTGGTGTCGTCATATTCTTAAAAACTTTCTTTGTCTTGTGAAAGAGACAAAAGACATGTCGACAAGCTAAAAAGCAGTTTGTCATCATCATCTCTATTGTCACCACTGTCCACGATTCCAGAGCGAATTCAAATTAAATTTAATAAAATTATAAGTAATAATTTTCATAAAGGAAGAAGGTTTAGTACGTAAATTTATAGCCCTTGTTCTGGAATGTGGCTCCCAGACGAGGATGTTCTCCATAAATACGCGTAAAAACATTTTCAATGAAACTTCCGTAAAAGCACCTAAAAGTTCCAAATCCTCGAGTGATAACAATTGCTAACAAAAATTCCGAACCCAAACATGTTCAATTCTTGCGAGGAGGTTATGTTTAGTTTATTGGTGTTTATGTTTTTTAGGCGGGACTAAGCGATTTATGCATGCCACTATGTTCATACGATGCCTCTATGAGTGACATCCGTGTTCTGGCCCTTGCCTGTGCTCCAGAATTCCATACGCTACTGCGCTGTGCCGCTGGAGGTCGTGATCACAGCCAGTGTTGTGAACGTCGTGGCGTGGCTGAAAATTGTATTGGAATTTGTAGTGCCCGCCTTCCAGACAGTTTGTTACAAATGACGGAGACATGTCTTCCTTTCATTGGAAACATTGTCCAGTGTTTTGAAGAAGGTACACAGAGAACAACAATATTTTTAAAATTGCTTCGGAATGGGTTAGATTGTAAGCTACAGCATAGCAGGAAAGTGAATGGGTTTGTCAATGTCAAGCATTTTTCTTTCGTTTTTTCCCCACAGTTTCCCATTTGTTAAAAGTTCAATAGTTTCCCATCATTACATTTTTACCATTACCACTACTTTCACTTCCAGTAAAGTAAGAACCAAACGCCTGCGTTCAAAACCATTCATTTTTCTCATCATTTTCAAACTTAGGCGCCTTCAACCTTGCGGGCAAACACCACCACCAGCCTTCAATTTTCTCACCACTTTTTTCAAACCCAAAATGGGAATGTGTTTTTATTCTGAAAATTTTCTCCAAAGTGATTTCCCTAGTGCTGCCAGCCCAGAACCAGCACAACGTTCATTTTCTCTCAAATAATTTACTCTTTCCCAAGCTCAATAGGTTTTACGTTTTCGGTAAGGCAGAAAACGCTTTGAAGCCCTTTTTCTTCAATTCCAAGTCCCGATGATTTTCTTTCAGTTCGTCATCCCCAATTTTAAGCGCCTTTCCAGCCCTAGCTTTTCCAAAAGGTGTTTTTCGGGCTCATCTTCTTACAACATCTTCCTGCTTTGTCGCTTCCTTTGTTCCGACGGGCTATCTAAAAGCTACCCTTATGTTCCCTGTATTAAGGCTTGAGCTTGTACACAATTGACACAAAGGTAGGAAACTATTATTGATCTATCCTTTGTTTTGGGGGTCTTTATCCAGGAGCGGATCTTCTGCCTGGTCCCGTGAGAGAGTTTCATGCCAATTTGATAACAGATAACTCAATTGCTCTCTCTTGGGAAGCTCCAATTGAATCCAATGTGAGTCACTACGAAGTATTCTACCAACTCGCAGATCCATCACTTGGACGAGATTCGTCCACACAACTCTATTCTGTAAGAAAACACAAGGATTTCAAACAATTTTCTACCGTTCCAAGTCTTAATGAGACTTTCAGTTCCACCAATTGGATTTTTTTCGTAACGCAGGTGAATGTATCTCAACCGGCTGTCGAATTGACAAACTTGACAACTAATTCCACTTATCTCCTCTCCGTTGTAGCAGTCAACCAACATGGAACTTCAGTTCCGTCTTCTTTAATCCAAGTTACAATTTCAAGTAACCGTAAGTCTTGACGCCGTGCTCTAAGTGTCAATTAGTTTTTACTGCTGACCTCTAATCCGATATTTTTTGACAGAGTTTAATGGCAGTCGCATCCCGGGCGTCGTCTCAGCTCCGCATAGTCTAACTGTTGGAAGTCATACAGCTACTTGGGTTCAAATCGTTTGGCAACCTCCGCTCTTCTCTCATCCTACGGACAACATTACATACACGTACTAAAAGAAAGTATCCCCTTGTCACGTCATTTACTCACAATTCGCTCGAAGACGAAAAGAGCAACAGTCCAAACGTTAAACACGACTTTTAGCCGTGGGTTGTCAAATCTAGCTAATGGGTTGGGCATTCACCTCCGCGGCAATCGTGTAATTGAAGTTGATAAATTGGCTGTTGATTTTTTTGTGGAACTGAGAAAATGACGTCTCTCGATCAATTGTCTTCGAACAACTTTTTACTAAACTTTCCCATTTGTTCAATTTAACTTGACAGTGTTTACCATCGAAACGTCCGAGACGCTGAGTACGTGACTAATAAAACCAGCATCTCTTCAATTTCCTTGGAACAACTTAAACCCAATTCACAGTATATAATTTACGTCACGGCAAGTACAGAGAAAGGAGAATCGCTTGCATCAGAGACGCTGGTAGCTTGGACAGATCCGGCACATTCACCCTATGTTGAAGTAAAACTCGCTTCTTTAAAAAAAAAAGTTTTCGCTGTTTGTTGGAATATATGGCCGTTCTATTTTCAGGCCCCAAGAATTCAGCCAGTCAATTTACTTGTAGAGGGAAGCACTATGACAGTATTCTGTGTGGCTCTTGGTGACCCCACCCCAACGATCTCTTTGTATATCAATGGTCGACTTCTCAAGCAGCAGAAGAGTCGTCACTTGACCGAAATCGTAAACAATGTTACACGTGACATGGACATTGTTTCCTGCTTAGCAGAGAACGGATATGGTGCTCCAATGCAAGCTTCTCGAAGAATACAAATTTCACGTAAGGGGTCCTGAAACTTTTTTTTTTACGCCGCAAGAGTATCTATTTTAGTAATAAACTTTGGATGTCCAGATGCTCCAGTCGTTAGTGGTGCAGACATTACATTGGGAGCCATTGGAGATAAAACACTCCTGGAGTGTACAGTTTTGGCTCGTCCAGAACCAAAAGTAGCCTTTTGGCACGCCGTGAAGAATGGATCAAGTAGGGTACCGGTTGTGGACGGTGGAAGATACACAATTCACTTGGATGAGCCCAATCCCTTAGAAGATTCTCGATACATCTATACGCTCAAAGTCGTCAATTTGACAGAAGAAGATGGAGGAGACTACTACTGTCAAGGGGACAATGCGTTTGGGGAAAGTACCAAGAAAATGACTCTTCGGACAAGACTTGTCCAGGTTCGAATCCATTCGGACTAACTTTTTGAACGTACATGTGAAATTATTGTGGTATTTCTTTTTTTCAGAATGAGAGTCTAAACGTCTCTGCTTGCTGTATCCGAGAAAATGTGAGCCCAGCTTGTATTGATGCCTGTAACATGTACCTTGACATTGATTCTGTGATAGGTAAATTTCTAGATTTCGAAAAAATATTTTTTGAATTATAAATTATACTAAATTTTGAAATATATTTTTGAAATATATTTCTAAATTCCAACAGTTATAACCTATTTTACTATTTTCAGACAAGCCAGAATGCCTCCCAGATTTTAATAAATTTATGCGATGTGCTGCCGGTAAGTAGTCAAGTAATATTGTGAAGTTTGTGGATTCACTTTTACATAAAAAATTTTTTTAATTAAAATAGATGGACGGGATCATCGACCCTGCTGTGGAAACAAATTTGTTCCCAAAATCTGTTCTGATGCTTGTCATGGATTTCCAATTCAATTTGGAGCAGAAACATGTGCACTTAAATTTACAAAATCCATCCTAAGTTGCTTTCATGAAAATCGAGGTGAGTTTATGGAAAAACAATTTGTGAAAAATAAAATGTTTCCAAGATTTTGCAAATTTTAGTAACAAATACATTACAAATGGAATTATAAATTGAACAATTGGCTAATTTTTGTTCTAGAATTGATTCCGGGACCACCAATCAATCTCCAATACAAAGTCATATCAGAGAATGAAATTTTAATGGCTTGGGATCCACCAAGTAAAAATCCAGATGCAGCTATTTTGTACAAGTAAGAAATCAATTTAACAAGATTTTTTTTAAAAAGCACAAATGCCTTAAAAATCATTTAATGTGTGTACGTAACAGACTGTTCTGGAGACGGACAGGAGAGAAGCGATCCGACAAAATTGAAACCACGAACACATTTGCGCATGTACCGAATCTCAAACCCGGAGTAACGTATGAAGCCGTCGTTAAAGCGGTTAGCAATCAAGGAAGCTCAACTTTGACCCATAAACTTCCATTTTCGACGGAAGATAATACAATCGCTTATGCTAGTACCGGTAAGTTACGTTAAACAAAAACAGAAGTTTCGAGTTTTCAAAACGTTTGAATGTTTCAAACGGTTTTACAATAATTTCTTAACGGCAAATCCCTTTATATTTTCAGGAGGATCAAATCCTGGCGTTGGGGTTGGCGTAACGCTTCTTGTGCTTCTCATTATAACAGCAGCCATAGGAGCCGTTTGGATATTCAGAAAGAAGCAATTGGGACCTAAGCCAATTGGTTCCATTGCATTTGAAAATCCTTCCTATATTCGTGAACCTAATCCAGATGCCTTGATGAATGTAATAGTGAAAATTATAATTAAAAGTTAATTATTACTTAAATAAAGTTAATCCACTATTCTGTTTCAAACAGGGAAACGGAGACATGCCTCAAAATGGTTCCGTATCAAGTGTGAGTAATGGACTGTCATCACACGGAAACGGTTGGCAGTCAGAGACGCTCCATTCACCGAGACCAGAGACTGAAGTCGCTCCGACGCTGTACGAAGAACTTCGGCTGGGTACCGAAGGAGCTGGTTTTAGAAGACTGAAGTAACCTTTCTTATTTCCTTGGACAAAGCCATTGTAATAACAGCAGTCATGGCAGCTAAATTTCCATCCAAAAAGAAATATGTCCAGCATTTGTATCTTTACCTCAAAAGGGAACTTCCTCCAAACAAACTGTGACTCGTAAAACTAGTAATTTACCATTAATGCGCTCGCCGTTTTAATTTTAGATTTAAATAATTGTGATCCAGCATTTTTTGCCTATTAAGTACCCATTTACTATTTTGAAAACTCTTCAAAAAAAAAGGGACGATAATGGAGGGGTTAGTGGGCAAGTGATATATTAGGTAATACGTTGACAAACTCTCAAGCCATATTCTTAGATTGTACTTGTAAGCGTTCCATTCCATTTTAAGTTTTTGAGAATAAGGATTTAGTTTTTTAAGTTTTAAACACGAAGAGCAGGCTTTTGTGTTTTTCTTCATATTCTTATGTCTTTTGTGTTCTAGATTGTTTGTCAAGTTTTTAAGTTTACGGCGAATTTTTGACTTCCGAATGCCTTACTTTTGTAACTTTTCAAACAATGTAAACTTTTTAATTATAGTTAATGACAGGTTCGGGTGATTGTGTTATGACAAGAATTATTAGACGTTTGGCTTTGTTTTCCTTAATATTTTATGTTTCAATAGAAGACGGATCACGTCATCACTACAAATATTTTTTGAATCAATTAAAATGGAGGTACATTTGTCATGTCATAGGTCAATTTTAAATAAATTAAAAAAAAGTGTTTCACATAATGCTGTAAAAGTAATAAGAGGAATCGAAATCAGTCAAATGGGTTTTCAGCATTGCGCTGGTGTTACTGAAGCTTAGAGTTTACTGATCAGTGCTGCTCTTGTTTTCGGAACTGGAGGTGAACGGGATCCCCTCAGAAGTTGTTTGAGGAATTTATTCAGAAATACTTCCTGAGGGTCAATTCGATCTCTCAGGTCAATGAAATCTTGCCATTTGGGCAAAAGTCTTGGAAAGTCGTAAAGACCCCTTGAGAAAAATTTGCCATAGTGTGGAATAGCACCAAATTCTGCCAACAAGGCTTCGACATCTTTTAGAACATCAAAGCTTTCCTTCCTGGCTGAATAATCTTCTTCGGAAAGGTACACGAGGAATCCAATATATACAACAGGCTGACCATAAGAGGGACTTAGCCAAGCAGATGAAGGGCCCGTGGCGCGGAGAATAAACGGGTAATGAAGTTCACGATGAGAGTCTCTAACGTAAGATCGCAGGCGCTCAAGGGCCCGTGGAAGTTTGTCAACAGGGATGGCCAGTTCACAATTGATTTGGGGTGCTGGAACGCCTTTACACCAGAGTTGATACATGTTACCAATGCAACTCTCAAGGGAACGAAATCGATTGACCGTTCGAAACCGTGCATTGTGCTCGTTGAATGGATCCGGCTCATCTGAAGGACCTGGATGAGAATTTGAGCCATGCTCACCGTGGGATTTCGTATCTTCGTCCATTTTTTCGACGAGATGATCAATCGTTTTCAAGAATGTGACATCCGAATGTGCTTCTGAAACCGTAGGGGTGATATTAGAACCATTTCGAATGTAACTCTCGTGTTCTTGTTGCGTGGATTTAAATGAGCGCCATACTTGAACCTAAATTAAACAGAAAAGCGTTTAGAAATGGTGTAATCCAACTGCGAATTCCATTAAATTTCATAGTATAGTTACGACTTTGCTCACGTGATCAGTAGTAGGAAACCACCACGCCTTGCAATGTGACGAAGTTTGATTCCAAGATAAATAATTCTCATAGAGATCATCATAATGCGTTACGGCTTTAACCAATTTGTAAGTTTGGGCAGGCTCTGTGTCCAACGTAATATAAGTCAGAACTCCCAAACTGCCGAGATGTAATCGTAGAGCCTCGAACATGTCACATTTGGAATCGTGGCGCGAGTAGTCATGCGCTGTTGCATCAGCAAAAACAACCCGTATACTTTTCACACTATCATACAGTCCACCGTTTCGGAATCCCTGACCATGTGTTCCTGTAGCAATGGCACCTGCGACCGTTTGCGTTAAAAGTACTCCTGCGCAGGCCGTGAGCTGTCTACCGTGGGAGAGCAATACTTCAGAAACGACTTGAAGTGTTGTAGCTGCTCCGAATGTGGCTTCTGCTTCACCAAGTGTCACTAATCCAGAGAATGCCGAGAGATCTAGTAGAATATCACCATCCACTTGGTCCGTAGCTAAGGAATCCAACGCTCCGATTCCAAGGCATGACATACCGGATCCCCTAACCTTGACCTTTTGATATGGACGTCGAGCGCGAAGAATTTGAATAAGTTCTTCTTCATCTTTTGGCTTATGCAATTGGCTCTTCTCACACAATTTGACAGTTCTGGCCCAGTTGTACATTTTGGTTTACCCGGCTTCTAGACTTAAGTGAGTTGGAGAGAATTGTAAAGACTACAAGGTGCTCGGCTCCAAGGTACTAAAAATAAATGATATTATCACAATGGTTAGTGGATGTTCAGCTACTCAAATTACTATTTGCTATCGGGCAGGTAGGGATTGACGTAACATGCTACAAAAACGATCAAAATCCCGACTTGTGCTGAGAGCTCAAAAATGGCTCATATGAGCTAAAGATTCTGTGGGAGAGGTCACGTACGCAAATAATAAACCTGAAATGAGACACAGCTCAATGCTCAAGTGTCAAGTTGAATGAGATAAGTAATGGATTTTGTCGTAAAAAAGAATTGTGTTCCCAGGCTTTATTTTATAATAAAAAAAAACGAAAGACAAATGCTAAATACAAGAAAGAGGAATATTCCATAATCAATCCTTTTGTCTTAACTTTGATTCAAGAAAAATCATGAAGGTCATTAACACTCGAAGCTAGTTTAAACCATTCAATCGGAATAAAGGTTTGAATGGGTCCGTTTTTGAAGTGGGTTTAAACAATGGTGATTGAATTGAGAGGTTAATTGGTTAGTAGATGAAGCTGCTTGCTTTTCAAAACAGAAAGTGAAAGTAGCGTGAAAGTGAAAGTTCGTGTATAAGGTAGGCCTTGACGGCATTACTACAAAAACCGTGAGTTTACGCCTACTAAAGAATTTTAGTATCCGATTATGATAAAATAATCCCCGGATATTTGATTATGCTGCTCTCTGTAAAACATTGCTTTTTTAGGAAAAAAAAACCTAACCACAAATGGAGCCCTGTGAGCTGTAGAAATGTGATGCCAAATTATAAGATTCTCGAATTAATTAAAGAAAATAGTTGGAGGTGAAGAGAATTGGAGGGTGGCAAAATGTGACTGAAGATTTCAGGACTAAATAACGTTGAACTTTTGGCATTTAGCAAACTACTTGATCGTATTATTCTGACAGACATTTAACCTTTCGCCTCTTCACCTAAAATTAATCGAGAAAGGAACGAGAAAACATAGGCAGCCCAACTTCAGAAACTGAGAATTGAAAGACAATGGCCCTGGCCCAGCCGTTCCATCGTAGAACTTCAGGGCGGCGTGGGAGTGCTTTCATTGAAAAGTGGAATCCAGATGAAAAGGAACATTTCAAATTCAAAGAACGCTTTTAATAAAAAGTTCTTGTACTTCGCATTCATTGTCATTTGGAATTTTTATTAAATTCTTTTCCTAAAGTTGGGCTGTATTCTCATCCATTCTCAGCATATTAATATTCAATAGTAAAAAAGCGTTGACTAAGAAATATGGTGCTGGTGATACGTGCAGCAATAAACAATGGAAATACCTGGAATTGGCTTCGAAGTCTAATCACAATTCTTTGTTGCGTACGAACCTGTTGTACTTTCAATCGAGGACAAAAGGCGTCAACGTAGTTATCGTCCCACAAGAATTAAATTTACCACATATAATTTAAAAGTATCGGTGTAAAAGTGTCAATTGTTTGAACGGCACTTAATTAGAGCACTAGATAGAATTGAAAGACTGTAGTAGAGCTACTAAGCATTGCCTCATGAATGAATTCTCTTCATTGAAGAGTCATCATCGCATTATTTGCTATATAAATTTCTGGATTGTCTGCCATGCTTGATTATGTCAAGAGGAAGGTCAGCGTACTGATAACAGAAGACAAATGACGATGCTCAGGGGACTGCTCGTGTACAATTCCAGAGAACATTCACATCTACAATTTGTATGTAGTGTCAAGAAGTGGATCCACGGGATGTCCTACTGATATACGCTCCTACATTGTTACTTTATCTAGACAATGGATCATCAGCAAGTTCATGCAAAGAATCGACCTCTAAAGTTCACGGGAAGTCTCACAATATTGAACATTGAATGCTAAAATGTCCGCAAAGACTGACAGTATTCATAGTCCATAATTTCATCCTAGTGTAAACGTCTCCATTAGATAAAAATTGATGAAAATTGTAGACAATTAAAATTGACAAAACAGCGAACGGGTGAGGTAGCCATTGCGGTAATTTTCTATCGGTGTTTGTCACTGGATGGGTGGAATTGGACAAGGACACTAACATTAATTAACAACCACATTTACTTGATATTCTACAAACAATACCATCACCAACTAGCCGGAAGAGTGACATTAAACTACTTTGAGATGAGAAAAATTAAAATGTCAGAGTTATAATAGAGAAAAAAAATTAAGATTTCAAAGTTAATGTGAATTAGTAAATTAATGATTCCTTACCATGTGCGCTAATGCTCAAGGATGTTTTTGAAACGAGGATTCGTGGACTTCGACTTCGTTTAATGACAAGCACTTAAAACCGATCATTTGTGGCACTACTTAGATACCACAGTTTACTAACTCCCATCGCCGGGAAAAGACTCAATGCGATCGAACCCAACGAAGTGAATTTGATGACAGAAGGGCAGAAGTTCCTCGAGAATTGAGTTATATTCTGGAGCACGCGGTGCACTCTTTCCCGGATGTCGTGGCTTTCTCCGGAGAAGGAAACCGGCGCTGTACGAAAGCTATTCGGATAACTAGGACAAAGTACTAGTGTATATGAAACAGCGTCACACCTAGTCCAAAGCAGATCCATACATTCTTAAACTAACCTACGTCAAATTGACCACTTGTAGCATCATAGACATGTACAACGGTCTTACTGGTACAAGTTTTTCATTCGACATAAAAATTCTACGAATACCGCGAAATATGGGGAATCGTCGCTTACCTACGACAACTTTCTGAAATTACTAAAAAGAATGAGATCACTTTTATTATTTACCGTTTTATCACAATGCACAATTGAAAAAGTTGGAAGTGGCAGAAATATTGATACTGAGAATTCTGCACCCTAAAAATCTAAGTCAGTGAGTCAGAAGAGTATTAAAAGTGAATTAAAATTGTATGTTATGCTAGTTAACATCAGTTCATGCTCTCATTCCTTAGTTATGACACATCACACATGTCACAATTCCACTCCCACTAAACCAAACTTAAACCTAACTAAACCTAAAACCTAAACCTAACCTAAACTGAAAGTATTTTCAAGAAACTTTGAAAGAAAGCTAATTTATACTATTCTTTACGAAATCCCAAAAAAATGCTTATCAAATTACTTTTTTGAATGCTGCTGACTTAATTCAAATTCAATGTGCATAGAATGGCGTAGGCTCTACGTTGCTCCTGCGCGTTGGTATCGAACAAGTGTATATAATTTTTTCCGAAAGCAATGAGCCGCGTGGGAGAAGTGTCTAAAGAAGTGCGATAGGTGGATAGTGTCGAATCCTCTTCCACATTTTGTTCAGCAAGGGACACAATTGGCTGCGAGTAGACACAGAAGGATCGGACATCTTTTGAAAACGGATGGAATGTGGAAATGTGATGAAGTTTCAAAGTCAAGAGAATTATGAAGCCTGTATTGGTTCCAACAAACACAAATTCTTCATTCGAGTACAGAACGGTCAAATGAACTGGTTTACACATCATTGCTTCCGCAATGTCACTATTGCTCAACAATTTCCCAACATCAAGGGAGGAAACCAGCTCTCGCCTGTCTCCATTCCAGCTGTATACTACACTTCCTGTACATATAAATAAATAAAATTAAGCGTACTTTAAGTCTGTGACGCTCGAGTCATTTTACGAACGATTTACATAAATTTTGCCATGAACTATTTCGGAACGTGCGTGCGTTACCTGGAAAAACGTATGAGAAGAGAAGTTCCTTCTTCGGATGCGTATTTAACAGAAGAACTTGGAGTGCATCATAATCCATGTCACCTTCGTAAACTTGATCATAACTTATTGTTTCTTGACCCACGACTTGACTTCCATGAATAGAAAATACTCGCATAATGCCACAATTTTCACCTGTCCAAATCTCTGCAACGTCGGAATCATCCCAACTTCGAGGTGCCAAGGAATGAAGGGTTGTCGCCTGTCCGAGCTCTGTTACCAATTCACCAGTGTCACCCTTGAGTAAGAAAAGCCTATGACAATAAAAAAACAAAAACAATATTGTTCTTTTTCGATTCCCAAATCTTATTTTAAAATTAATTTAGATTTAAAACTAAAACTCATTGTTTTTAATTACCTTCCACTTGTAAATGCAACAGCCGCTAGATTACTAATTGCCTGAATTGAAATACATGCACCCAAATTGAGTCCGACGACAGATTTTAATTCCAATTCTCTACTTGTTCTCTCTCCTTCCAATTGGAAAATATGAATATTTGATGAAATATCTCCCATCCATACTTGATTTAGTATTCGAGCCATTGCAGTGACAGCTCCGGGTATAAAGGCAAATGCCTCACAGGATGCAAAACTCTCATTACGAACTTGAAGTGAATAGATTGTTCCGGTGGAACAACTAGCCCAAACTTCATCAACCAATCCAACTGAAGTGACAACATTGAGTTCCCATTGTCCGGGAGGTGTTCCAACGCTTACTACATCACGCAATAAGACAAACTCTGGAGACGATGCTATACGTAGTATTTGTGATGCTGTAGGCCTATCTTTCGGTAAATTCTGCCAACAGGCTACCATGAGATCCAGCATGTACATCGGATATCGTTCGGGTTTAACCATGGATGGTCTCACCCCTTCTAATATGCTTTCCTTAATATTTTCACAGCCATCGTACGGCTGTCTTAGGCTCAAGATTTGGAAGATGACCATTCCCAGGGAGAAAGTGTCCACCTATTTGGACAATTATTCGAATAAAACAAACTGATTTAAAAACGCAATGGCTTATACCCTAATTCTGTTTTGGCTCACGAGTTCGGTATACTCTTCCTCGCCGTTGAATCGAATCACCTCGGGTGCTATGAATCCTTCAGTACCGCCAAAGCCTTTGTTTCCAGTTGGTAATGAACTTCTACTGATTCCTAAAGTCAATCGAATATTTTAGGGCACATTATTATACGACACATTTAACTATACGAATTTCTACGGGCTGAATTAGTTAACTTTTTACCATAGTCGGCTAGCTTTAGTTCCGTCTTCACCTCATTATTGGAAAATGGCGCTGGGAAGGACCATACAAGAATATTCTCCGCTTTCAAATCACGATAAAGTATTTTATGTCCATGAAGATACTCCAAAGCTTTTGCAACTTGGATAACACAATGTTGTACTGTTGGCGGAGACACGTGATCGCCCGAGCGAGCGTAGTCGGCTAGTATTGTATCAAGGGCTCCGCGTGGAGCTCGAGGCATAACAATTGATAGCGACGTTTGAAGTAGGCCTAGGAGTGGGACAATGTTCGGATGACTGACCCAATACAACACTCGGATTTCACCACGTGAAGCCAAATAAGCTCTGCAGGCCGACTGAGTTGGGGATCGGCACCATTTTGTTTTCGCTGCCTTGTAGGCCGATCTAGCTTCTTCATTTGCATCACCAGGATCAATGGGATGAAAAGACTTTATAGCAACGTCTAGTGTCCCTTTCAGAGTTCCGCCAAAAACGAATCCAAACGCCCCACGCCCTACGATTATTTGTAAAACAAAAATTATGACAAATATCAAAACTCACTTCAAGTTACTTCACGCTAAATTAACTCTTACCTAATAATTGCCTCCTGGACAAATCTTCAGAACTTAGTAGGTATCTTTTTGGAAGGTCATAAAAGAGAATATCTGGAGCAACAGTGGAGAGATGGATGTCTCCATGTTTCGGACACTTGACACTTCTGGATTCGGAAGACTGAGCTTCGAGTATAATATTTTCAATAGTCCAAGCATAGTAGTTTCTACTCATGAAACTAAGGTTCCGTGTCTCTGGGCCAAGAAAAAAGTTGAGTCCAGCTGACTGTCCAGTCCCTCCAAACTTCGGAGTTTCAAAAGCAAGACCAGTGCGCAGTCGCAAAACTCCCAAGCCGGCTTCAGATTCTACTTCTGTAGTTCCAGTGCCTAATGGACTGTGCCCCATTCCCGAATCGCTGGACATACTCTTGGTCTTGTTATTATTCACTGTTGATTGACTTTTCTCGTTTGTAGGGAGGCTAAAACAGGACGGGCAGGGGCATATTCTAGTAACGAGGTACTTGCCTTCACTTGTATGCACAAAACGCGTTCCAATAGATGGGTACCAATCTTCTAGCAAGTTGTCAACTGCCTCCACTCCCAGGGTCAACAACTTTGTTATACTTTCTATGGATGGATTCAAAACGACTGGGGGTTCCGAGGTCAAAGTTAAAGATAGGCACTAAAAAAGAGGTAAAAGTCGCAAAACAGTCTTCAAACTAGTTAACTTATTAAACTAAACTTACTGGCAGATGTATTTCTAACAGCCCTGCTTCATTAAGGTCTACAGCGTCCCAGATACTTTCATCCTGACGTACATTACTCGCGTTCTCGTCAATTAATTCAACAATATCTCCTTCCTCGTCTCTGCGGAGCATAAAAGTATGCGGTTTGTCTCCACCGCTAACTTCCTTGATCCGGATTAGCGTCAAATCTCCATATTGTAATTGAAGTCCAGTTTGCCAACAAAACCATTCGGCTGGCTGATCTAATAAACCAACCATTTCAGGAGTAAGTTCAATTGGAGGTGGAAGGATAAAATAATGTCGTAGAATTTCGATGACTCGATCATCAGACACTAAAGACGTTGGATGAGAAAGATATTTATACCTGCATTAGAACAACGAAAACAGATTTTTATCATGAGCGACTTACAAATTCGACTCATTAGTCGTGCCCAAAATCCCGAAGGGAAATAAGTAAGCATTAAAAAACGTGTAAGGGCGCTGGTATCCTTCCTCTCTGGACGCCAGGTTAGCGGTTCACGTTTTTCTTCCTCCGGAGATGATTCTTCATTGTGTTCGAGTTTCCTATCCGGGCGATTTACTCGATTTTGCTGGAGCATCCAAGCCCTAGATCTAAGAGCGACTCTTACTCGTACTTCGTTGTGACCCATTTTCATCTAAAGCATAAAGTAAATGAAGTGAATGCATAAATAAAGTTGGCAATGATATCCTCATGAATTCTGAACAATAGTTTATCCCATTCTTTCAGAATGAAATAAAAACATTATGAAGTGTAATACCTACTTGATCGGTTGTTGGCAGAAGTGAGGGGATTAATAAATTAACTCCATCGTACGGAACTGCAAGTTCAAACTTCGAAAGAAGATCCAGTATGTAGTCTTGCGTAGCTTTTGAACGACCTTTGAAAAGAAATGCTAAATCTTGGATGCGCATTGAACCTCCCTGACAAAAGGGATTGATTTCACGAATAGTAACAACATTTGCCAGTACATCACAGAGCCATTGGGGATCCAAAAAATATAACTCTCCAAAGTGTAGAAGAATTCCATTTTCGTGGAGAAAAGTGCATGCCTGTGAATCACATTAAAACCCCAATAGCACGGAGTTTCAAAGAAATAGAAAGGGAAAAATAATTCCAAATATTACCTGGGTAATTTCAGCATCATCTCGAAACTTGAGTCCGTAATTTGCTTCAAGCCAAGTAGATGCTTGAGTTTTAAACTCTTCTTCAGTTAAAACAGGATCCTGTCCCCTCGATTTTCGCTCATTAACCAAGAATGCTACAATTTCCTCCAGATGAATATATTTGGATGGAACGTGTTGTTCTAGAAGGAACTTGCCATTCGAAGTTTTCAATGTAACTGCTGCATCGTAGATGACTGTGCTTAAGTTTTTGATATTGTATTTTGAGCGACACGAAATTTCTAGAGAAGTGAGCACTCTCGGAAGTCCTCTTTTTTCAGGATCTGATATACAAATAAACTTTTCACGAATCTTCTGCTCTAGATAATCCAGATATCCGGGAGGGAATTTTTCACTGACAAGGTCATAATGTGTGCCAACAATAATGACTGAAAAATACATAATACATTCATTAATCATTAACAATAATTGAGATTTACGAATTAATATAAACACAATTTGATTTTACGATTTCCGGTTTAGTAATTTCTCACCTGGTGAATTCGGCGCCCGACCTTGAATATTCACTAACCATGAATGAACTTCCCGTAGCCCTTTCTCACCATCACAAATATTCCAAAGTAGCAAGTAAAGACTTCTCTTTGATAAGAAATAGGAATGCGTTGCGTAGTATTCCTTTTGACCTCCAAAATCCCATGTACGAAACGTAACAGGCCCACGATTTCCCTTCTCCAAAACAAGGCAGCCAATATCCACGCCAACTGTGGACATGAGCTTTCCTCCTTTTGAAGGTGTATTACCCATTCGCTTTGTCCATGTATCTGAACCTTTACCACTTCCTTCTTGTCGGAGTAGGCCCAGCAGGCTTGTTTTTCCGATTCCATGAACACCAACTGTCATCAACTTCATCCTTGCGTAAGGTTTAGCATCTTCAAGGACACCTGTTTTTAAATAGGGAATGTCAGTGTAATTTATGACAATACTTCATCGGAAAGCTTCATCAACCGCCGCCACTTACTTTTTAAGTACCCCATCACGTCAATAGTCTTAGATCCTTTCCGCTCCACAAGTGATTTGAGGGGTTCTTGTAATTTGCATCCCTGAACATTTAGATTCCATATTCGTGAAAGTAAGCCCAGTTGAGGTGGAAGCTCTTCTAAATCCTTGTTGCCAGAAAGGTTTAGAACCGAAAGTTGACTCAAAGCAGAAATTCGTGGAGTCATTTCACTCAACTTGTTTTCCGATAAATCCAAAGTAGTTAGATTTGGAAACCAAACAAAAGATTTCCGGCCTTCGATTGCAAGAATTTGATCTTCAAATGAGATTTCCAAGGAAGTCAGGGCATTTCCTCCTAGTATAATTGTTTTCAAATTATCCAGTCTTCGAAACCTATTACGATGGGGGCACGACACAGATGGATCCGCATAACAACTAGATTCATTAAATTCAATGGAAAACCAAGATCTAATTTTGTTATGGCTGAAATCGATGTGGCGAAGTGAGGCAGGATATTCGCCAATCCCACCCATTTCTTCTAAACTAAAAAAAATCCATTCACAGATCATAATCGCGCAATTCCCTTTTAAACTACCAAAGTTTTGATTGATTATCCAAAATTTTTAGTTTAATTTAGGTACTCCATGGTGTGAAGAATTACCTGTTGAATGCCAAATTAAGCCTCTGGATCCTATTTGCCCAACAGGCCAAAGCCGCTGGAATTTTTTGGAATGAATTATGACTGAGATTTAATGAAGCAATTGAATTTCCTTGCGTCTCCGCTACTTTCAACTGCTCTTCGTCTACTTCCTCTCCAATCGTCATACTGTGTCTCCACATGGCTTCATGGCTCACCGAGTCTGAGCTTCTCCTACTTCGACTACTTGATCTTCGCCCTTTTTGCATTTGAGTTTGGGATTCACTTGAAAGCCTTGCGACAGTTGCCGACGTTTCTGTTTGAGGTCCTTGGGGAAGATCACTGATAAGATTCAATGATACATTGAGATCCTGAAGTTTTGGTGCAAGCCACATTGATGCAGGTAGAGAATCCAGCTTATTATTACTCAAATTGATCGTTACAAGTGAAGGAAATTCGGAGAATACTGCCGCCGGACATTGATCAATTCTATTTTCTTGTATAAGAAGTTCTTGTAGACGAGATAAAAGTGGTCCACGAGGTGGAATATTAATTTTCGTAATTTTGTTCCCACTGAGGTTGAGATAAATTAGACTGGAGAGTTTAAAAATTGAAGCTGGTATGGAGTCGAGTTTGTTATTTGAGAGGTCGAGGCGAGTAATTGCCTGTAACCCCATTATTTCACCTCTACCTGGTGCTAATCGAAGCTTCGGGTTCAATTTTTGTCCGGCCGCGATAAGCCATGTTTCTGAAACCTTGTTCAGCCTTTGTGCATGCCAGTTTATATTTACTGGAACTTTCGGAAGAAGTGATGTTGCCAAAACTTTCTTCCCACTTCCGTCGCGTAGGTACTGCTGGATCTCATCAGCGTGCAAAATCCCTTCTGCATCTGCGTAGGCTTTGAGGGTTAGCAGTTTTCCAAGGATGATATCGTCTCGTGAAGATATAAACAGAGCTATGGAATCTTCATCTCTTGCTCCATACTTTAACAGGAGGTCAATCATCCCCAAATCGCGATTCTTACATGCTTCTGCCAGTGCGCTAGATTCGTGTCTGTTAAAATTCAAACCGTTTTTAACACAAAAGTATTTTTAAAAACTTTCACAAAATTCAAAGCATTAGTGCGGAAGTGCCGTTACCTCGCTTCCCCCTTTGGATCTCCCGTAGTAATAACATAAGTTGAGGTTGGTGCGCGAATTGGTAGATTTGGATCCGCTCCTGCTGCAAGCAGTGATGCAGCAATTCCGTAATGTCGAGCTTTGACAGCCAGATGCAAGGCGGTCTGATACTCTTCACAATACAAATTGACATTTAACGGACATATGAGATCTTTTCTTGGTAGACTTGTACTGGTTGATATAATTGAAAGGCGTTTAATTATTCCTTGAATTCCTTCGGAGACACGGCCTTTTGTAGGACTAATTACTTCGGGCTCGCTGCCACCTTTCTTTGAAACTCTGAATCTGAGAAGAATATCGACAAGACGCGGATTCCCCATCTGGCACGCAATGTAAAGACATGTTTGGTCGGATACATCCTTTTGATTAATGTCAAATACCATTTCGTACTCGTCGTCTGTTCCATCGACACTAGAAATCCAAGGAACTACGAATTACAAAAATCCTCGTAATATTACAAATCGTGTGAATGCCTATAATTTTCTGAATTTAAGTTACGTAGGTTTTGCTGATAAAGAATTTGAAAGTGATTACGGATATGAAACGTACATAAATGTGTACAGGAAATCATTTGGATAGTTGAAGTTTAGTAAATGCTCCAAAACAGCGGCATGCCCATTAATACACGAAGCATGAATCGGTAACCATTTTTCGACGGTTTGGCATTTTGCCAGGGCAGGGAATTTCTGAAAATTCAAACAACAAATTGAATAATTATATTATAGCTTAGGCATACCCAAGCCTACAAACGTGTAATTCATGAAATAATTACTTCTAGTAGTTTGCTAACTATTGAACGATGACCATGGTACGAGGCAATATGTAAACGAGAGTATTTCGTAACCGGATGAATCCTTCCATCTGAACCATTTTCTAATAAAATATCCACCAGCTGCAGATTCCCGGCTTCACAGGCCCTAGAAGAACATTAGCATTATAGCATTGAAGTGGTAAGATAGTTAGCCTCTGTTAGCATTTATTTGCAATAAAACCATACTTGAATAAAAGAGAATTCGTTCCATGTGGTGTTTTGTTGAGTAATTCTTTTCGATCTGAAGGTGAAATCGGACGAAGTAGATTAATCAAAGACTTTACATCCCCCTTTGTAACTGTGTCTCGAAGACTAGAGTGAAGATCTTCACGAGCTACTTCATTATCCTTCGTGAAAGCCACAAGGAAATTATATGTTTCTGTATGTCCACCTCGTAGGGCCAAATCCGCGGCTGTTAGAGCTCTGCCCTCCAAGGACGTAACATCTGCCCCAGCTTTCACTAACCTCTTTACATTTGAAAGGAATCCATATTCGGCAGTCGTATGCAGTGGTGTTTTAAAATTGTCTTGTCCTCCACTGACTGCATTTGGATTAGCTAACACCAGAAGTATAAGCAACTTTATTACAATTTGGTGTTTCCAAAAAAAAAACAAAAACCAGGGAACTAATTTCCAATTTTACAAAATCCTAACCTCCATTTTGAAGCAATACTTCTAAGCACCGGGAATCCTGGGTCGTCGCAGCTGCCTAATCAACAATGAACAACGATGTTATACAACTTGGAATGCAACTTGGGAGTTAATTAGGATGCATTCACAAAACCCAGTTTACATGAAGGGCAGTGCGTCCCCACGAATCTTGACTTTCAATCTCACTTCCCAAGTCCCCACGGAGAAGATCCAGAAGCAGTTCAGCGTTATCCCATAATGACGCCTGTAAACACATGATCGCGAATTCGTACTTTGTTTCCGAAACATAATGAGAATTCAACCATGGCAATTCACTTGCAGATATGGTTAACTTAATAATTTGCCAAACCTGATGCAAAAGATGGCCGGGAAACTCTCCATCCTCGTTAGTTTCCGTCATTGTTAAATTGTCGTATTGTGATAGATTATAACCAGTGATTTCTAACTCTTCACTACTCCAATTTTCACTTCATGTGACACGCGTAACCCAACCCATAACCTGTAAGCGTAACTGTAACTACGGGTCATAGAGTTACTCCGAGATAATATGCTGACATACACAGACGTACGTGTACTATCAAGACAACAACTAACTAATTAACTTTCAAGTTTCACACTAGCCAATTTATTTATAAGTTTAGTCTTCATCTTCTCCTTGACTGTAGGGCTAGGGCACAATACGAAGTGGACTTTGAATTCAATTTTTTATACTCGGAGCAGCTGTTTTGCCGCAGTGGTAAACAGTTATGGTTACAGGGAGGCGAAGGATGTCATATTGTTCTCAAGAA
>JABASL010000142.1:0-25710 GCA_019775825.1 Neanura muscorum | reverse complement strand
AGTAAAATGCTGTGTTCTTGCAGTTTCAAAAAGTTCTTAGTTATATCTTGACAATACATCTATTTTTAAAATACTAGTGATTTTGGATATTTCATAGGATCTGATCAGTTGTTCACGAACAGGGCTTAATACCTGAGAAATCTAATTATGGCTACGTACGCCGAGTTCATTGAACAACAGGAGGTCAGGGATGGAGTTCGTTTCAGCTGGAACGTTTGGCCATCTTCAAAGCTTGAAGCTACGAGACTTGTGGTACCACTCGGTTGTCTTTTCACCCCACTGAAAGAAAGACTTGGCAAGTTTACTACTTTAGCATTTAAAATCAATGACAAAGTTGCATTAATATTTTGCATTTGAAGACGGGATTTTGATTTGACGTTTTGCTTCTAATAGATTTGCCACCGATTCAATACGACCCAGTTATATGTACAAGAAATACATGTCGGGCTATCCTGAATCCTCTTTGTCAAGTTGACTACAGAGCAAAGTTCTGGGTCTGTAACTTCTGCTTCCAAAGGAACCCATTTCCTCCGCAATACGCTGCTATGACGGAGCAATGTCAACCCGCCGAACTCATCCCTCAATTTTCAACTATCGAGTACACAATTATGCGAGCAACCGTTCCACCACCAATTTTTTTATACGTCATTGACACGTGTATGGACGTGGAAGAGCTAAGCTCGCTGAAAGAATCGCTTCAGCTGAGCTTGTCTTTACTTCCAAGCAATGCTCTCATTGGACTTATCACGTTTGGGAAGATGGTTTCAGTGCATGAGCTTGGAAGCCAAACTGGTTGTGCAAAGAGTTACGTGTTCAGGGGTACGAAAGATGTATCTGCGAAACAACTCCAGGAAATGTTAGGCCTAACGCGGTATGCGGGGGGTGCAGGATCATCTCCTGGACAGATCCCAACGCAACCTGGACAACAAGGGCAACAACGGCCCCAGGCTCCATCAAACAGGTGCGAATTATGCGAATACTGCCGAATTACATTCAAATTCAACCGTATCTGAAACTAATTTGGCATACTCTCGATGATGTTGTTTAGATTTTTGCAACCACTGAGCTCTGTGGATATGCAAGTAACTGATTTAATTGGAGAACTACAGCGAGATCCTTGGGGCGTTCCGCAAGGGAAAAGATCTTTGCGATCTACAGGCGTTGCTTTGTCAATTGCGGTTGGACTGTTGGATGTGAGTGAGACCTTTTCAAGGAAGCGTATATTATTGTCAAATTTCACTATTTATTCCATTGCCATTTCTTTCAGTGCTGCTTTCCAGGCGCAGGTAGTCGCATCATGCTATTTATAAATGGGCCCGCGTCTCAAGGACCAGGCCAGGTTGTGAACGATGATTTGAAACAGCCCATCAGGTCACATCATGATATTGACAAAGACAACGCGAAATATTTGAAGAAAGCTATTAAGCACTACGAAGCCTTAGCCGAACGTGCCGCTACCTCAGGTCATGCCATTGATATATACTCATGCGCACTAGATCAGACTGGCCTTTTGGAAATGAAGAGTTGTGTCAATCAGACGGGGTAAGTCGAGTACGAGTTGGTATACCTTGAGCTGACATTAATTTAATTTTTTGCAATTACGTTTCATTCATAGTGGACACATGGTTATGGGGGATTCCTTCAATTCTTCCCTTTTCAAGCAAACGTTTCAACGAGTATTTAATAGGAACGAACGATCAGAGCTCCGTATGGGATTTAATGCCACTCTGGAAGTGAAGACTTCCAGAGAACTGAAAATTAATGGAGCTATTGGTGCTTGTGTGTCGCTAGGAGTCAAAAGTAGTTCCGTTTCTGAAACTGAAATGGGATTAGGTGGAACATGTCAATGGAAGTTGTGCACGTTGAATCCAAATACAACAGCTGGGATACTTTTTGAAATTGTTAATCAGGTATGATTAAAAATTTTGGTTATGATGAGCGTTTTGCGTTCATATTTATTTAGGTACTGAGTGTAAATAAATGTGGCTTTACACTGTTAATACTTACTGTTACTTAATTTAATAGCATGGGGCACCAATTCCTCAAGGGGGACGAGGTTGTATCCAGTTCATTACACAGTACCAACACTCTTCTGGTCAACAGCGTGTTCGGGTTACAACAGTTGCACGAAAGTATGAAAACTAACAGCTAATTACAAAGCGTAAATTAAAGGAAAACATGAAAATCATGATTATCTGTATTTACCTCAGTTGGGCCGATGCTACCGCAAATCTGTATCACATCAGTGCTGCCTTTGATCAAGAATGTTCAGCAGTGTTAATGGCCCGGTTGGCAGTATTTAGAGCAGAATCCGATGAAGGAACAGATGTATTACGCTGGGTAGACAGAATGTTGATTCGTCTTTGCCAGAAATTTGGAGAATACTCAAAAGACGATCCTGGTAGCTTTCGATTGCCGGAAAACTTCACTCTCTACCCTCAATTCATTTTCCATCTTCGTCGATCACAATTTCTTCAAGTTTTCAATAATTCCCCAGACGAAACTACATTTTACAGGTAGAATTGATAATTTTCAATTAGTTTGATGAGGCCTTGGGGTTATGTTTTGGATTCTTACAATTTTCTATGTTCTCGTTTAGGCACATGCTCAATCGAGAAGACTTGACTCAATCCTTGATCATGATTCAACCGATTCTCTACAGTTACAGTTTTAATGGCCCGCCAGAGCCTGTTCTTCTGGATACATCAAGCATACAACCAGATCGTATTCTACTTATGGACACATTCTTCCAAATACTGATATTCCACGGAGAGGTGAGGACAGCGAAAAAGTTCTGCTTTGATGTATAACTCTTTAAATTGACTTCTGCTCACAGACTATTGCACAATGGAGAGCCCAGCGCTTCCAAGATTTACCAGAGTACGAGAATTTCAAGCAGTTGCTGGAAGCCCCAGTGACAGATGCCCAAGACATTCTTCAAACCCGCTTTCCCATGCCAAGATATATCGACACCGAGCAAGGCGGATCACAGGTGACCAAATCACGAATTAGCCGATGAGAATGAAGTTTGAATGTATATTGATACTTTTCTAGTTTTTTAGGCACGATTCCTTCTATCTAAAGTGAATCCTTCCAATACGCACAACAATCAATTCGCATACGGAGGGGTAAGTCTATTTTAATTTTGTTAATTATTACAATTAATCTCCTTGCGTTGCATGATACTTATTGCATGTTTTTTCTTCTTCCCCCCAGCCGATGTCACCAGTTTCGGTAGTTTTCTTTTTCTAATTTTTATTTGTCTATAAGTCTTTGTCATGTTGTCTTTTTTTTTCGCAATGTTAGAACTAATCGTAAATTGCGATTCGCAAATTACGATTATCGCTTGTTATGTCAGTTTTGCTTGTTAATGTTTCCGTGTACTTTTTAAAGCCAAACTAGTTTTAGCGTTGGCCTATGGGAATATATGGCTTGCCAGAATTGGGATCAATTACTTTTTTTGTTAATTTTAACTTTGTCCGATGTCCTTTCGTGATTGGCCGTGTCTCTTGATAAGCTTCCGGAAGTAACCAATATTTGTATTACAGGATCCAAGCGGCGGTGCACCAGTCCTGACAGATGACGTCAGTTTGCAAGTGTTTATGGATCACTTGAAGAAACTAGCTGTCTCTTCTACTGCCTAGACATTGAATGACTACATAGTTCTTCACAGAAAAACGTATAATTTCTTACGCCACATTTAGCACATAATCACTAACAAAGTACCCCTAGTTTAACTCAACTTCATTCTAGAAGTTTTAAACCTAAAAGTTACAGTGAACAGAACGATGTAAATTTAGAAGTCGTCAAATTAGAACACAAATTAATAATGAAGCACAATGTCATATTTACGAAATATTCTTAGGTTAGAAAATGTAATTTATTCAGAAAAGATTAAAAATTGCTATTGCAGGTTAATTTATCGGAAGCAGTACATCGTTTCGTGGTAATTCCGATTTAATTTCGATTATTCTACAGAAAGTCTTTGCGACTGCGTGAGACGTAAATATTGTTTAATTGACTTGGAATTTGCGTGTTCGTTTTGTTAAATGTTTGCATGAAATTTAGTACATATTAATTTTTAGCAAGAGCAGTAAGACGCTTCAGTTTCGGTGGAATCAATATCTCGAAGCCCAAAACCTGCCACCTGTTGCCTGTCCGATTCCCAGAGTCCTGGAGTTTGGATGATTTTCTGGACAAGTTCTTCAAAGGCACATCGAACTCCAACACTTGATTTTGCACTTGCCTCAATGAACAACATGCCGTGGCGACGAGCAAACTGTAAACCCTCTTCCCGACTAACCACTCGATCCTACAGAAAATAAAGGTAACATTTTGTTTTATAAAGCTGTGGGATTGGGGGTGGAATTAATAGCAAAAATGATACTTGAAACCATTGCAAATTGCATTTACCTTATCAATTTTATTTCCAACCAGCATCTTGACAATGTTCGTTTTTGTAGAATGCGTACTAAGTTCTTGAAGCCAAGGGACGAGACGTTCGAAGGAAGGTCGGTTACTTACATCATATACGAGAATAACGCCTTGTCCTCCACGATAATAAGCTGGAGACAATGTTCGAAACCTTTCACTACCAGCAGTATCCCAAATGGCCAGTTTAACAACGTTTTCATCAATTGTAATTGTCTTGACCTTGAAATCTACTCCAATTGTGCAAGCTTGATCTTCGTCAAAAGTGTCGTGGACAAATCTTAGAAGAAGACTAAAAAGAAAAAAAAATGCAATGAATTGAACATCAGTCACTGTAAATCAACAATCGTTAAAACAAACTATTTGAGTTTGACTCAATGCCTACCTCGATTTGCCAACCCCGGAGTTTCCAATAATTAAAATTTTGAGAGTAGTCAGCACATCACTGTTGGATGGATCTGCCATCTTGGTATTTTGTGATTTCTTTTGTGGGTCACGCAAGGTCAGGATATTACGGTAATGATCCTGTTTATTGTCGACGTCAAGGTCAACCAACTGAAAATGATCAATTGATTTGATTGTGGCGGGCTCGTGAGACAGTGACGACAAAATGATAACTCACGTTAGCTATTCAGGAATAATGTGATGGACGTCCAGCAAGTCTTGCCTTTCCAGAACGATATCGTCAATGTGAGTGGTGATGACGAATCTATTAATTTACTAAATACGATCTCAGCTGTGAGCCGTATGACGTAATTTACTATTTTTATTGTTTGGCGTGTCACCCTCTCGACGATGGGCAACGTATTCCTAGGAATCTAGGCCCCATGCCCCACCCCCAACGCTTTCTTCACTTTCCAATGTTTAGAAATTGGTTTTCTGAACAATGAACAACGAGAGGTATTATTATCCAGGGAGTTCGGAAAATTTGACATTTGAGTTGGCTCTAGCCCTCAGCAGTGCAATTTTTCACTTGCCAGAAAGCCGATTTAAAAGAGAAACTGACCTTTACAATACTAACGCCTCGTTTACGACTGCTGATCCTTATTCAGTTGACCTCGCGAGGTCAACTGAATAAGGATCAGCCAAAATAACTAACAAGGCTTAGCAGCAATAGGTTAGTACAACAATTATTGCAATTTGGCGTTACCATTTCATCTTCTGCATCAACATTATCTCACTTAGAAGTAAGAGACGCCGACAAATACTTTCTCCAGGTATTGATTTATCAGTGACATGGTTTTATGGTTGTGAAAATTTTTCAGTTGTACCATTATTTCCTCTGAGTTAATTTTAAATTTTGATCTAGCCAATTGTAATCGGTCCAGGCACGCAAACCGACACAGTGGTACCACCTGCAAGACGTTTTCCTTTTTGTTTCCAGTTGAGCAATTTGGCGTTGATCATAATAGGTCGAGAAAGGTCAAGGTTATATCCATCTTCTTCTACATTTCTAGGGAGACAAACAGGAGGACGACGATTATCTACAGCCAATTTGGATTGGTAAAGTGCAAGATCTTCTGGAGATTTCCTATAGACAAATTGAAAGTCAATCAATTTGAATAAAGAATTTGAATCACAAAGCTGATAGCCAATTACATTTTAAAAAAGTTTAAATATTCCAATTTAGAAACACTGTCAAGCGAACGGAAGCTCGAAGGATGGATGCATTTGGATACGCCAGATCGTTTTGGAACTTTTTTCGTGTCCCCTGACTCGGAAGTCCACAAAGGGTAGATGACGAACGGCAACTCTCCATCTTGATTCTGCCCACAATGACCATCTGCCATTTTGTTTCCTATACAACCTGCCGATTTTGATTCCAAGTTCTTTGAATTCATGCAAAGTCCACAGACGACGTCTCCCTAAATACACGAAACAGAGAACGCTGAGAATAAGCAGCGCATTTCTATGATTTTCTAATTTGATACTTAAGCGTTACATAAGGTTTTGGATTTGGGCGGTAGCATTTTGCCAGCTGAGGAATTCCCAAGCATCGGTCACTACATTTGGAGGGTTGTTCATTGCAACAGTTGTCAATGCAATTCTGTGAGATTAAAGTTGAATAAATTAGTTCTGCAGTTGATTCCAATTTTATGCTAACTGAATAAATATACCGGAGCTTTGCATCGGAACTTTGCTTGATATCCACCTCTGCGATACAATGGCGGAATACTGAAGTCATCCAGGCTTCGAAGAGAACGATGAAGTTGAGCACAAGGGTTAAATTCTTCTCGACAGGAGTCAGGTGCGTACTGCCCAAATTTTTGACAAAAATACTTTCGATGTGGATCATACTTTAAATTTGGAGAAACTAAATTACATCCAATTGAGTGTTCGTAACATCCAGCGGAAGGCGGACTTTGGCCCAAGCCGCCGCATCCAGTAGAACAAAATGTCATTGCACGGTTCAGTTTGCGACGATGGTCTTATTTTAGAAAATATTTCCGTGTTTTAGAAAAATATTTTATTACAACTCGTTTGATGATGTGTGCGATATTTTGTGTCAAAGTTTATTTGAATATTTTTTGTTACGAATCGAGTATTTGTTTCCAGGGTTAACTTTCAGTGAACTTAGTTTTAAAAACTAATCGTTTTTCACTGAATTTTAACTCCTGTCCAAACTGTGTTCACTGTTTGTTTGGACACATCCAACTAAAGGACGAAGTTGGCCAACCAGATTAACTCAATTTGTTATAAAAACAGGTCATAAAAATATGTTGATTATAATTAACTAAACAAATAAACTAAAAAAATCAAACTGAGAACCATAAATGAAATAATCGTAATCATTATGGTTTTGGAAGGCTTTAAAACAATTTCCGTTCCGTTAACTACGTTCATGGCGGCAGTGTTCGAGTCTTCCCAAAGTATTCGTAAAATTCAGCTTCTTTTCATATGTCTTCAATTACTATCCCCAGCGTCGTCCTCGCCTTCCTTCAAAATCCCTAGGCTTTCAAACGCATTGCTTTTGCCAGAGAATGCCTGAAGTAGCGTAATTAGAAATAAATTAAGGAATTCATTTAAAATAGAAACAGGAACCTAATTTAGATTTATAGTTTTATTTTACGTCTGCTGCAACACGCTGTAAAATGTCGCTGCTTGCCTTCCCTGTGTGACGAACCATTGACGTCAGGATTCCATTTGGATTTTGGAGTAAAATATGTGGAGCATCATATTCCTTAGAAAATACTGAAATTAGCGTCGAGTTACGAAAAACTTGAATTCAGTTTAGCTCAAATTTCTATTACTATTAAGAATCCTTTGTCCAAGACGAGTATTCTGTCACAGTCCATTACAGAATGCAGTCTAAAGGTATAATTGGAAATTAAAACATTCAAATAATAATTAAATAATTAAATTTAGGAAAAAGTTATATTGGTGTCACCTGTGCGCGATCGTTAGAATTGTACAATCCACAAACTTCTTTCGTATTGTCTTTTGAATTAGGTTGTCTGTTCTAAAAAAAATAGCAAGAAAAATGGCTCACAATTTTGTGCCGTTTAAACCTTAATTTAAGATTTGCGTCTTACGCCGGGTCAACATTCGCCGTAGCTTCATCCATAACAATGATACGGTTGTTCCGCAAAATGGCTCTCGCTAAGCAAACTAATTGCCTATAACATAATATAAATAAATCATTGAAATTCAGTACTGCTGGAAAACAATGAAATTCAATAGGACTGGATAGCTAGACTGACCTTTGACCTATGCTGAAGTTACTTCCACCATCGGATACTTGAGACTCAAGGGATAGGACTTCGTCCTTAAGATCCACCTAAGGGGGAAAATCCTACTTACATGTTGACAAACGAAAATATCTGATGGAATAATACCTCGGTTATTGCTTGCCAAATTTCAGCGTCGTTGTGTTCGTCAAAGGGATCTAAATTATACCGAACTGTTCCAGAAAATAAGACTGGATCTTGTGGGATTATCGAAATGTTTCGCCGAAGTTCATGAAGACCAATTTCACCGACATTAATTCCATCAATGACAATGCTTCCAGTCGGCTCGGTTAGTCGGAAAAGAGCTGAAATTATACTACTCTTCCCCGCCCCAGTGCGCCCCACAATTCCAACTATCTCTTTTCCGTTTATAACAAAGGTGAGATCATGGAGTACTGCCTTATCCGTGTACGCAAGTGAAACCTTGCTGAATTCAATTTTACCCGCCGTCGGCCAATCTTTTGGTGGCTTCTTATCTATAATCAAATAAAGTTTTATAATATTATGCGTGGGTTCGCATGGCATGAAATGGAGTCTAACCCGGATCCCCTTCGAGTTCAGCTTCAGGTTTTAAATTGGCGTACTCCAAGGCACGTTCCACAGATGTCATTAAGTTTTCAGTTTCTGCTGATTGGCGCATTCCCCACTGAAGTGTGCCTGTCAATGTTAATACAGAAGAAATTGCAAGGCCAATGCTTCCTCCCATGGTATCTGGAATTAGCAAATCGATAAATGCAATCCGAATTTTAGCATCAAATTGTCTAAAATGTTGTGCTCTCACCACTCGATAGTAAGAATCCTATCGTAACTGCAGTAAGGAAAAGCGTAGACATAATTTCCAACCAAATTGCAAACCATCGATTTGCAGCTACAAAAATATACCAAGCTGCTGAGTGGATATCCTTAAATGTATCAAAGTAATTTTTATAAGCTTAATATTTTAAACTAATCCTTCCATACAATTCAAAATTAAATTTCTGTACCTGGTGACTGTCGAATTGACGAATCAAAATTGTCTGAGATTTAGAAGATCTTATTGTAGTCAATCCTTGTACGGATGCAGCAAGGTGTGTGAAAAGGGGACTTCGTACTAAACTCAGTCCCAGAAATTGGAATTACGTAAATTTTACGTCGTAAAATCCCCGTAAAAAATTACGGTTTTGTATTTGTACAATAATAAACTTACCGACTGATTCAATCCGTTTTACAGACCTCGCAGTGCGAATGAAATACCTCCTCATGAACCAAAATACTATCAACACGGCCACGGTAGGTATGATCATGTAATACTTTAAAAAATCAATCAAATAATATTCGAATTAATTAATACTTGGGTTAGTTATAGTTGATTAATTACATTTGAGATGACCACAACGATCAGCACTCCAATCAAAATTAAGAAAATGGAGAGCGCGTCGTAGAAAGCTGCAGGAAGAAGTTCATCCATTGAACCCAAATCTTTCGTAAATCTGTTCATTATACGGCCTAAAACGTCAAAATTCAAACAAATGAGGTCAGAATCTTTTGGTTGTTAGCTTGAACAGTCTAAAAATGGTGAAATGGTGAAAAACCTGAAGGATTTTCGTCGAAGAACTTTGTAGGGGCTCTGATTACGCTTGTGAACATCTTATTGTGAATATTAATGCTAATTGCCATACAAAAGTGAAAAAAATATAAGCCCCTTGCTTTGGTCACGACTAAAATTGCGACTGTAAGTGCCGTGTAAACATAAATGTAGACGTCTCTTCCAGGATAATTATGGTTAACAGGTGTCGTTGTATTTTGGCCTTGATTTTCGGCATGGCGGAGTTCTTCTTCGTTTGTCCTAATGGTGAGTAAATTCTTATGTCAGTACCATTAGCATTGGCTACAAAAAATTCTAAGTGAAATACCAATTGGAAAGCCAGATATCTGAAGCGCTGAATAAGATCTGATTGACGATGTAGGCAGTGGCCAGGAAGACAAATCCTGGAATTGAATTTCCGGACTTGAAATAGTTCCAATAAAGTTTAGGATCCACTGAGCCGGTAGCCATTTTTTCATCCTGGTCTTCCGGCTGCCCTTCAAATGCTTTCTCCTCTACGACTGCGTTCTGCTTTCAGAATAATAGCATATTAACTCAACTGCATTTTCACCTTGGAAATATGGTTTAGCAAACCTACTGAATTGATGTTAGCCAATTTGGCTTTGCTTTCTTTCCGACTTCCTGCATCGTCTTGAGTTTCCGTGGCCATCAAACTTACAAAGTCAATTTCTTGCTCCAGAAGTTCGGCGTAAGTCCCCTGAGCAACGATTCTACCCTGAATAGATTTCAATTAGTACGTTATGTCAGCCATACATGAGCTGAAACAAAGTTTGAAATAACTGGTTACACCTCATGAAGTACGATGATGTGATCCGCTTGAGGAAGATATTGGAGTTGATGCGTAACAAGAACGCGTAGGCTCCCTTTAAGGTGCTTTTTGATACACTTTTCAAATATGTGGCGACTAACTCTGGAATCAACTGCACTGAGAGGGTCATCCAGGAGATAGATATCTGCAGGCTCGTATAAGGCTCTCGCCAGGTTGACCCTAGCCTAATAGAAGCATTTAAAAACCGTAAGGTTTATTAGTTCAAAAACGTTTCTTCAATGCAGAAGACAAACCTTTTGTCCTCCACTCAGGCTAACGCCTCTTTCACCAACAACCGTCTTGTCACCAAATTGAAATTGCTTCATATCGTCTTCAAGTGCACAAACGGAAACAATTTCCTTGTACCGGTCTTTGTCATAAGGGTGACCAAACAAAATGTTTTGTCGCACGTTTCCCGAAAATATCCTGAGGCAAATTTTTGTTGAATTAATTCGTCTGGACTCCAAAATTGAATACTATAATATTCATACCATGGTTCCTGTCCGGCCGTATATGAGGTCTTTCCTTGAACAAGGCAACTCCCTTTAATAATTGGCAATTCCGCAATCAGGGCATGAAGAAATGAAGTCTAGAAATTAAATACAAATTCTTAGGAAATTGTACAGGGAATTCTGACTGAATGGCTTGCCTTTCCAGAGCCCACGGAGCCACAAACAATGACTAATTGATCTCCTTCCAGTGAAACATTGAGATGATCCAAGGTGACCTTGTCGCCATTCCAGCTGTTCATCAATGTAAGAACTTAGTAAAAATGGAAACCGGAGGAGGGGGTGATTTACCTTACCTGGCGCAAGCGTTCTCCATCTTTATCATTGCCCTATTTTTCTCCCCGTCTCCAGTGCCACCTTGGTCCAGTCCTGCCTGAAGCAAAACGCGTAACTGTCCAGTCTCTTGTTCCTCCATGAGCAGATAACTCTATACAATTATAAATTCCAGTGAAATCAGGTTACTCCCTTCAATTTGAAGGGCCTTTGAAGATCGTAGGTCACTCACTTCTATTCGATCCATTGAAACAATGAGTTCCCCTGTCGCTGCGGCCGCTGTTGGTACGAAGCTTACCATGACTTGTCTCATGATATTGAAAATAGCGACAGCAAAGAAAACTTGGTCTGCTCGCAGTACATGATTTTCGTCCACCAAAACGTATGTGATAAACGTCAGGAATGTGATTATTTTTGCAGAGGACATATATAGAGACAAATAGAACGCACGAAGGTAGGCAGCTTTTCGTAAAACTTTGACCTCCATTCTGTTTCACCAAAAAAATATCAATTATCCAGGACCTGTAAGATGGAAGATGTAGCAAAAATGCCGAGGTGGACGCAGTGCACTAGCGCTTGCAGTGTCTAAAGCTCAATTCACCTACCGTCTGATTTGGTCAATCAAATAGCTAAACGGCTTTTCCCATGCGTACATTTTAATAACGCGTACGGCAATTATGATCTCATTCATAATTTTACCACGACGGTCTGTTTTTTCAGCAATTTGGAATCGGTAAATTGTGAACATTTTACCAATAAAATCTGGAAAACACAAAAAAATTACAAAATCGTTACAGAACGAGGAACGGCCGTATTACTTTAAATGCGTCAACTTACATTGGATTGGCGTTATAAGCAAGATAAATCCTGTTCCAGCCATACAAGATGGCCCAAGTTCCACCCACAGCAAGTAAGTAAGAATAATGGTCTGAATTGGTCCAATGTAGAAATAATGGAGCATAAATAAATTCATGTCGAATCGGCTAACATCATTGGATAATAAATTCTAATCATTTTTAGAAAAAGTTCATAAACTCAGAAATTTCAAACAAAAAATCTTAAATTATTTTTTCACGTTTTTCCTTACCACCAACTTGCCTACAGATACGTGGCTTTCGGACGCTTTACTAACTCTTAAAGTCTGTAATTAATAACGTTTTTAGTTAATCCTTGAATTTCAAATTGATTCGAATTAATTTGGAATTCAGCGGTCGTAAAATTTACCTTTCTATAAATGAGAGATGACGTTGCTACACGTATTTTCATTCCAATATGATTGAATGCAAATACGCAAGGATGTATAAGTATTGTATTGAGGAATGTTGTGAGGCAAAGTCCTCCAGCGTATAAGTATTGCTTCAGCAGCAAGTTTTCCTCTTCGGCTTTTGTTAAAGATAATGACTCAATCAGCCATTTTAGGCAAAGCGTTTGAACAGGCCTGGCGGAATTTCAAGCGTTATTAGCGAATTGGAAACCAAAATTTAATCAAATAAGGGTAAGATAGTTAACTACTTGATGATGCATTCAGCAAGAGCTTCGCAGATTCCACATAAAAAATATCGCAAGCCGAATACTTTTATAATGGCTCGATAGAGTTTCGGCCGTTTCATTTTCAATTTGGATTTCCGAACTTCCTTATCCCAGGCCCTAGAATTAAAATAATAGAATAAATATTTAAATTAAAATGTAAAGTACATTTAAATCCCACTGAATGAATCCAGAGTTAAATTGTTCTCACATTCCTAATTCGTTGCCCAGCCTATCGGCCACATCTTCCCGGAGTACGTTGTACATATCATCAAGACTTAATTCCTTTTTAGCACCTTTCCGGAATAATGGAAACATCCACCAGAAAAATACTGCTGATAATGGATTCGAGGTCTCCCTTGGATTTGGAACGTATGACTTCTCCCGAAAATCCATTCCTGGGTGTTACTGATATTAGAACGCTATAGCTGTTATTAGCACTGGAATGTACACTTAAACACAATTAACTTAGAATCAAAAAGTAGACTTTATTCTAAATACGATACGTCGAAATGAACACTATCAATGATTGGCAAAGTATCAAAAAACTATTGATGTTAAAGTGTTCATGTTCCAAGTCCAGAATCAGTTTGGGGTAATCTTATCTTGCCAAAACACGTTGTTTCGAGGCGGAGGAGCCTAGCCATGACACAAATCGTAACAAATAAATGGTTGTCCGTCATTGTTTCCAGAGTAAAACGTTACGCAGCGTCATGCATCTTTTTTTTATCCCAAATATGACAGATTTATTAATCGCAATTGACTGTAATCTCCGAAAAACAAAGTGAATTTTGATCAAATATTTTTTAATCTTTCGTTACTCATTCCCAGAATTCCGAGAAATGAATAAGAATTTTGTTGATTATACTTTTTCCGGCGGTAGAAATGGAACTACTATCCAGAGGCTAGATCCAAGAACAAGAAAAATACCGAGGGAAATTAGGATTGGTTCATTTGTTTGAAGTTCCTGGAACACAAGACCGCAGATTGGTGGACCACCTAACTGGAGAATTCCGTTCAGAAACAAAGAAATTGAAAAAGATGAACCAAGCCGTTGCGGACCAAGGCGGTCAGCTAGGATCACTGCACTGACCCCCACATAAGTTCCAGAGAAGAGCCCGAAACATGCGCAGAGGGTAGCAACGCCTGCCAATGATGCTGACAGCGGAAGGAGCACCAACGTTACCCCTGAGCACAACAGTCCAAGGACGAAGAACCACTCCCTTGAAATAAGCTTGAGATCAGATAGAGCTGCCCCACCTATACGTCCCACAAAATCCAGGGCTGCTACCAGAGAAAGCAGATAGGACGCTTGTGTTTTGTCAAAACCCAGTTCGTGTGCATACGCAGGTAGCAAAATGATAAAATTTGTGTAAGAAACAGCCGTAGTTGCGCAGGAGAGCAGAAATATTATGAAGAACGGAGAAGACAAGAGGGAAAAGTCAAACAGTTTGCGTTGTCTTTCCTTGGAACGGCGCCTGACAATGATTGTTCTCACTGAGCCCTTCACTGAGGGTGGGGAATTTGGGAGGGTTGACGGAATCCGGTTGATATTTTCGTCGTACTGAAGTGCCGCGAGCATGGGGCCATGATGAATGGTGGAAATGTACCGGAAGGAAGACGTCGATTCATTTGAAACAATGCTCATAGTGCGACAAAGTCCGCCTTCTCCTAATGATAGACTTTGTGACAGATGTGGGGGTGGATGACCATGGAGATGTAGTTGGACCATTGAGGATGGAGGAGTTGGTGCATGCGTAGATAGTTTTATAAGTCTCTGTTTCGCGGCTGGCAGTCCTTTAAAAAAGTGCCAATCAACTTCGGCGTCATCTGCATCTTCAGGAATCGCTGTTAAATTGAGTTTGCTATGAGTTGTTGACTGGAGGGAAGGTGGATCCGGCGTAGACGAGGTTAAAGTTCTAGTATGACGATGGTGACTATCTTCACGTGAAAGTTTTATTGCAATTGGACTTTGACAAGCGTTGAACTTAGGTGACCAGCTCACTTCTCCAGGGGGAGTGTCCTACATGTATAAGACAATTTTAGAGCCGAAATGTTTCCGAATTCTTTTTAAATTCCCATGACTTTACCTGTCCCAGTTGAAAGACTGGCCTCCCACGTTCTGGAATAGGAATTGGCTCTGATTTCAGTCCAGCAGCAGCCTACTCAAAATTGTGATTGCAAAGAAAATCTCCGGGTTAGCAAAAAATTATTAAAAATGCTAAAACGTTGATCCAATTGCTTACTTCTTCATCAACGTGGACCACAAAAGTGGTAATTGTTTTCTTCTTCATGTGTTTTTCCACGGGGTCGTACAACAAAGCTACGAGGCAAACGTTGAGAAGTATGCATCCCACAACCACTATTGCTATTCTAAAAAAAATTATGATGAATTTAAACATTAAAATGAATTTGTTAAATTGTCCAGGATTTGAATACCTGCATCCATAATTCGATAAAAGAGCTTGCAAGACTTGTGGCATTAATACTGATCCCAAGGCACTTCCAGAAGTACAGAGACCATTTGCGAGACCCCGCCGTTTGTCAAAGTATCTTGCCACAATGAATACTCCGATTGGATATGATAAGCCAGATCCTAGCCCGCCAATTACTCCGTACCTGTTAAATAATTTTGAACTCAGATAGCCATTAGCATGCCCATGGGAACTTAATTTTTAGTCTTATTACGTTAGACAAAGGTGTGTAACGGATTTTGCATAATAGGAGAGACAGAGTCCAACGGCAGCGAGCAGTCCACCGATTATTGTCACTAGGCGGTCTGAGAATCGAATTGCCAAAGCACTTGCAAACGGACCTTCCGATGTAAAGAATTTTGAAAAATTAGATTCACTATTGTCATTAATTTTCACGAACTCGGCTTACTTGTAGAACTGTACAGAAAAAATGAAATGGCAGGAATCCAAGCCGCTTCGGCTGGTGTTGCTTTAAAAAGTTCAATAAATTCAACAAAGAGGATCCCAAAAGATTTGACTGTTCCCGGAATGAGAATGTTAACCACAATGGAGGCAAATAAAACCCACCAAGCAAATCCTCCATCTGGAGCCACCCATTCCACTTCCTCTTCCGTACCTCCCAATTTCAAAAAGTTACCGTTAGTTAGTAATTAATCAAAGTAATAATCAAAATTCGTAACCAAAGTTTTCATTGTTATTACCTTACCTGGATTGGGAGGTTGAAGGGATGACAATTCATTTATCTGGAAGTAGAAAATGGAATGATAGCGTGCCGATTTGCAGAATTTCAACGTGTGCCTACTCAAATTTGACCTGTACTGACCTTATTGCATTCTTCTTGGAGCAATTGGTATTTGGGGTCTTCGGGGTTAGGTGACAACCCTCCGCTCACATTGCCTTCGGAATCAAAATTGTCCAGATTTGTAGAACCTCTGTCGAAGAGTGTAGCATCCTTCGAGGTGCTTTTATCGTAGCCATCATGAGGTTGAAAAATTGCCTTCTCCAGGATTTCTCCATCAGAAGGAAATGACGATAGCGCCTCAACAGTCATCTTGGACGTTGTTCCATTGACCCACTCTTTCACCTCCTTCCGGAAAAGGAGGTGAGTTTAGAAAGCTTGGAGCAATTGGTATTTGGGGTCTTCGGGGTTAGGTGACAACCCTCCGCTCACATTGCCTTCGGAATCAAAATTGTCCAGATTTGTAGAACCTTTGTCGAAGAGCGTAGCATCCTTCGAGGTGCTTTTATCGTAGCCATCATGAGGTTGAAAAATTGCCTTGTCCAGGATTTCTCCATCAGAAGGAAATGACGATATCGCCTCAACAGTCATCTTGGACGTTGTTCCATTGACCCACTCTTTCACCTCCTTCCGGAAGGAGGTGAGTTTAGAAAGCAATAATAAATAGAAAAGGGAAAATCTTTCCAGCGGGGACTCACAGATCCCAAAATTTTGCTTCCTTTAAACAAATTGTTGTAGTACTTGTTGTAGTTTTCGTTGCTACGGAATTCAAACTTTCACTTGGTAGACACGAAGCGCTTAATCTCTTATGATACAGTTTGCACTTATCTTTCTCAGAATCACGGCATAATTCTTGGGTTTTGATTCTTTGATTTCGCTTTTCCAATAGCCTACTTCTGAATTGCGCTGCGCTGAAAACTGAAATTCAGACTTTGCGCCGGGAATTCACGAGTGTAAATGTCGAGTTCGCAAAATTCGGACTTCCAGTAAAAGCCAGCTAGCTCTTATAATCATTCTGCCATTCATTCATGTCCTTCTGACTCAACTCCTCACGAGAAAAACATGTGAACGTCTTTTGGATGACAGATTTTGTTTGTGCCTCTCAAGCGTCAAGCCATCCATTAAGTCATTGTCACTCAAACTGAAAAAAAAACAGTTCGCAACGAAAACAATGAGTCAGGAATCATTATTTGATGATTCATAATTTAATAGTTGTTGGCTACAGACGAATCAGAGGAACTTTATCTTGCCCAGGTTCATAAATCAGATAGTTGTAAACAAAACTGGCAGCTCCAAAATTTTTAGAGCATTTCCAGAGCTGACGGGCTCGTTGAGTGAAACAGAAATTCAGCGATATGGGTGAGGGGGTTGATTTGTAGCGTTGAGACAAATGTAATTTATGATTGATAATTGTGTCAAGTACAATTCCTTATGCATAATCGATTTCTGTCCTGTTACGCATTCTGCTTCAAGGCCATTAAAAACGTTCACCATTAAATTTTAGTTCGTTTTGCAAGACCCGGGATTCTCCAATACATCAGTTTCAGAAGCTCCAGAGATAAGTCAAGCTAATTGTTAAATTTCTAACAATTTGTGGATTTTCGCTCAAGTGGCTTGTGTTTGCAGCCGTGTAATTTGAGGCTATTGGAACCTTAAGTTTTGGAAAGGAAGAAAAACTCTGCCAACTTCAGCCTACAAAAGCTCTCAGCGTCTTGAAGGATTTACTTTTAAGAGAGATGACCTTTTGAGAAAGAATTGCCTGGAAGGAAAGAAAGTTGGAAAGTGGGTATATGTCGTGCCCGAGTTTAATTTATTCTAGGTTGGATTTTGGGTGGAATAAAAGGAACCACGAAAAGGGAGGGAGGGACAAGTGGGCTGGAATATTTTGGTGGCTAAGATTAGGGGAAAGAGTTCCCTTCCTATTCCCAGATGCTAAGCGAAATCGATCGGAATGAATGGACACGCCCGACTTCTACACATGCCACTTACTCTACAATTGCTCCAGAATTCCCTTAGCCTTTAAACCCAAACTCCAGACACATTCGCACCTAAATTCTCAACTACTTTCTAGCAATTACAATTTACTATTCTAAGCTCATAAAATCAACGCAACCCACCACCAAGACGGAAATTCTGTTACGCTGGTGTCATAAGTTGCGGTTGGGACTGACAGTGGTGGTCCCGATGTGTAGCCTCCTTGTGAGATAGCCATCGGGAGCTAGTGAAATGGAAATTCAGGAGAAAGAGAAGATATATTTAGAAATTGTTTTAAGACTTGGTGAGTGAAATGACCCTTTTCTAAAGCAGGATACACAAATACGCCTAGTCGCTGCCACGGGTCTTTTCTTGTAACAAGGTGTTTGGTAATAGTGCGCAAAAGTAGCGATTCTCGTCATTAAATGCCTTTTCCTAATTTCAAATGGTATGAAAACAGTTAGTATGATTTACAAGTGAAGGGAGTTCGTCGGGTCAAAGGTCAGGTGAAAGTGGATGTTGGTGAAAGTGTGGAAAAGAAAGATCTCATAACGGGCGGGACATCGCTTCTGGTGGCTGAGGCTGCTGTCATGAGTGGTGCAGAATTAAGCCTGAAGATCGACACTCCAGCAGAAAGCATCGAAGCACTTTCCAAGGAAGCAGAGTCACTAAAAACTCGGCTCGAAGAAGAAAGGCAAAAACTCAACGATGTCGCATGTAAAGATTACTAAATTTATTTCGTTTAAATAGATTAGCCTTTCTATTAACGTTAACTTTTCCACAAAGTAAAACAAAATGATCATTAACTAATTGCTGAACTCTATGACAATCCAGTCCCGGTTTCATACGATGTTTTGTTCTTAGCGGAAGTGAAAGTTATGCTTTCACTTTGTGAATTTGAAATTTGAATGTACATGGTGAATTTGTAGATGAAGATTGTCATTTGATGAAATTTTGAAATTCATCTTGATTCAAAATTCAAAATTTTTCTTTTTAAGTGTCGACCGTGGCTCAACGACTGGATAATGTGGGTCAACTGAGTATTAAACCCCGGAGGGTGCTCAAAGGACACCAAGGAAAAGTACTTTCTGTCGACTGGTCTCACGACAAGCGTCATTTGGTCTCATCGTCACAGGTTTGTCTAAACAAAATATTCTGCTTGGACAATGTGGGTCAACTGAGTATTAAACCCCGGAGAGTGCTCAAAGGACACCAAGGAAAAGTACTTTCTGTCGACTGGTCTCACGACAAGCGTCATTTGGTCTCATCGTCACAGGTTTGTCTAAACAAAATATTCTGCTAAAATGGTAATTGGTTAGTGAAAGTAAAGTGAAATTAATCAATTGATGGTTTTTTTTGCACTAGGATGGTAAAGTAATAATCTGGGATGCTTTCACCACAAATAAAGAGCACGCATTAACAATGCCCACAACATGGGTCATGGTAAGGTTTCACACTTAAACCCGAATAGAAAATGTTTGTGAAATGCATAATTATTTTTTGGGTTATTAAGGCCTGCTCCTATGGCCCTTCCGGAACTGTGATCGCTTGTGGGTAAGTTGTGAGAATGAATGCTCACGAAATCCAACAGGTAATGTGATGATGATTCGTTTTACGTTGCAGTGGGTTGGATAACAAAGTGACGGTTTACCAGCTTTCACTAGAAGACGACTCGACCCAGCAGCAGCGTAAGAAGCTCGTTGGAACCCACACTTCCTACACTGCCTGTTGTACATTCCTTCCTAATTCAGACTATCAGGTACAACCCATGAATTCAGAAGATCCTTGGAAAAAAAATATTTGACAGTTTTCTAATTTGGATTTGTGAAGATACTCAGCGGTAGCGGTGATAGTACTTGTGCACTTTGGGATGTTGAGTCGGGTTCTAGATTGCAAAGCTTCCATGGCAAGTTAACATTTTCCATGTCAAAATAAAAGTAAATGCTGTAACTATTTGTTGGTTTTAAATTTAGGGCACAGTAGTGATGTAATGGCAATTGACCTCGCCCCACAAGAAAACGGAAACACTTTTGTTTCGGCCGTAAGAACTACAAATTCACCATTGTTGACACATCTAATAGATAACTGTTTGCAGGGTTGTGACAAAAAAGCTTTAATATGGGACATGCGTAGCGGACAGTGTGTTCAGACCTTTGACGGACATGAAAGTGACATTAATACTGTCAAATTTCATCCTAGCGGCGATGCAATTGCAACTGGTTCTGACGATGCAACGGTAAGTAAGTCTCCATAATCAAGTTTAATATTCTGCCACGTATTCCTTGTGGCAAGTGTCAGCACGAAATACATATATTCCTCTGAATTTGCTAAATATTTTACAGTGTCGTCTGTACGACTTAAGAGCTGACCGTGAAATTGCAGAGTACTCAAAAGAATCGATAATTTTTGGAGTAAATTCCGTAGATTTTTCTCATAGTGGGCGACTTCTGTTCGCAGGTATGTTAACTTCAGTTTGAGGAATATTCTAGTCGGTTTGATCTAACTTTAATTAAATTATACCACAATATGATCATACAAATGATAATGAAACTAAGCAAACTGGCGTGGTTGTCCAGGTTATAGCGACTACACTGTAAATGTGTGGGACAGTCTTAAATGTAATCGCATCTCAATACTCTACGGACACGACAACAGAGTCTCAACACTTAAGGTCTCCCCTGACGGAACGGCCTTCTGCACCGCCAGTTGGGACTCCACGATAAGGGTACAAATCGCTTAAAGTTTCGAGAAACTTAAAGTCAACTTTGTTTCGTTATGGGTTTAGGTTTGGGCTTAATGTGATCAACTCGCTACAAACAATCCAAATGACGAATACCGGATCTGATGGCGATGTTTGCCAAATTTGACACAAAGCCGTCAACGCAAATCCTTGGGAACACGTCAACACGACTTTATCCTGACTTTTAGTTCATAGCACTCTGACCTTCTATAACACAAAAATACTGCTATAAACTGATCTAATTAACTTCAGCAGTGTACTTAATAAGTTATACATTTAAATTCAAGTTGGGTCTTTTGTAAAGATCTGGAGAAAAGGGAAATATTGAAAAGAAAGAACGTTATTTGGTCTCAACTTTGTCTCACTTCGAGTAAAAAGAACCAAAAACCGTGTGCCAATGTGTAAACCGCTTCGGCCTCATTTTTCGTAAAATGTCACCGTCTTCTTGCGACTGTTAAATTGATCACATTGTATTATTTATTCTAGTCTTAGAAGCTCAACTTAAGTGCCAGACATGTTTCAAAATTTCTGTGGCTTACCAATAATTATCATAAATTACAGGTTAAGTAGGGTTAAAAATCGACTAAGCAAACCAGGAAGGTGTCTTAGACTTCTCGAAATTTTAATATTGTGCGGCCACCAGTTTTCCGATCTTCCTCATGGACAGTTAACCGGCAAAATACAAAGTCTTTTTTTTTAAAGTGCCGTATGAATGCCAGCGCGGGTTAGCGGCGGGTAAATTAAAAATCCATTTTACATAAATTCAGTGGAAGCGGCGTTTTTCTCCTTCTAGGGGGGGGGGCACAATTATAGGCAATACTTGGAATTCGCAACATGAGCACGAATAATTATTAGCAAAACACTGGGATTGAGCAGGTGCGACAAACTTAGGATGTTTAAAGATCATATAAAAAAGGCAGGGTGATTGCCGAAGGAATTTTTGGAATTCGTTCGCAAATGCAAACATTTCTTACGTTACGCGTTTCCGTTTGTTTCATTGGTGATTGAGAAGGCAGTCTCAAGTTTCATCGTTTCAAGTACGCTGGTGTTTGGAAATAAACTCAATCCGAGAGTGTAGGCAACTGTAGAATCAGGGACTTCGTTTTCTCAAGTACTTCGCACGGCCAGCTATCCTCAATAGTACATGTGCAGAATCCGTTCATAAGTGCCGGTAAATGAGGAGATCTGCAAATAAATTTGTGAGCGAATCCTTCCCCAAATCCTTGAAAGTATATTGAATGTGCCGATGAGTTTGATCTTGTACGCACTCCAAGGTCGTATAGCTGAAACGAAAATAAGCGTTCATGGTGACCATAATTTATGCTCCTACAGTATAAGAAGTAAAAAGCATACTTTTTCTCCCAGAGAAAACGGCACAACTGGATCATCCACAGCATGAAGTATCAAAATAGGAACATCAATGTCCTGAATTCTACAGTCAGTTTCAAATCCAAGATCGTTAGCCTTGAGAGGATGAACAAAGAATGAATCGAAGAAAGGCATGGGACGCCAAAGCTGTAAAACCACAAATTGAACGAGTTAAAATAGCCCAGGGCTAAATCCGTAAACTCTATTAAAAAAAATACTGCAAACAAATCAGAGTTTTGTGCAGGCTTTGTCAGTAGAGGAAAAGCCTCCAGGTACGGTGATGTTATCACCAGGGCTGGTGGCACTTTTCTCACTTTTTTCAAGCAGGTCTGGTGGCGTTTTTTTTTCTTCGAAGAATTTCAGAACACGGCACTCATGAAGGAATACAAGTGACGGAATACAAGATTTCCACCCCATAGAGGTAGAGATGAGTGCCGTCTTCAGAAATTCATCAAAAAAAAAACTCCACCGGACCTAGTGACTATGCCACCAGCTCTGGTGGAAAAAAGTGAGAAAAGTGCCAACAGACCTGGAGGCTTTCCTCTACTGTTTGTGACACGAAAATAATGGTCATTCGTTACATTAACTAGGTCTACTTCCAACGAAAACTTACAGCCGCCAACATATGATGCTTAACCTCTTCCCCTATACTTGTAAACGGTGATTCCAGGACAAGAGCACTTGGACGATCACCTTCTATACATAACTTCGAAACAACATTCGATGATACTCTAAAATCAGATTTGAAACGGATTTTCTTTATCAGTGTTTAAATGGTTACTTACAAACTATGCAAAGCGAAAATTACCCAGTTCCAAGAGAATGACCCCATACAAAAATTTTTGTTTGAGATGTGCCAATGACAGAGCGAATCCACTTATAGACGTGGAGCCCATCTTGGACTGTTGTTGTTTCAGATGGGGGGATTTGTTTTGAATCCGCGTATCCTCTGTAGTCTAGAAATTATAAAGTTAATAATTTTATAAATGGTATAAACTAATTAGGCTTTCACTCGTAACCGGAAAGAGTGTGTGCCGCGGGTGGATAATTCTTGCAGATTTTTTTATAGAATTACCGAATGCAATAACATGGTAGTCTTCCTTTTGCAGTATTTTGTAAAGTTCCTTTCTGTGTTCCCCGGCTCGTGAGCCTGAGTTCCCATGCATATACAGGATGACGTTCTTCCCACTTGTCCTTAATGATTCATCCCAGAATTGTTGTTCTTGGCCCTTTGATTTCTCTATTTCAGTTTGAGGTAGCAAGTGCCTATAATGTGGTGAATCGTGTTGCATCAATTGAAAATGAATTGATTCTAGAATACTAGAGAAACTGGTAGTTACCAAACTCCAATGGTCTGATCTGGAACTGGCTCCAAATAAACATTTCTTCCACCTTCTAATCCTTCGGTTAACGGATTGGAAAAGTTTACTCCGGACGGCCATCGCACTGTCAATGACACGAGAAGGATACATTTAGCCGGGGTATGTTTTCTGTTTCATAGAAACTATAGGGGTAGACTTGGAGGCTTACCGAAGGGTAGAAAAACCAAGTGTCGCTGGACGGTTGGTGAAAATCGAAATACGACTGGAACGACGAGGTAGAGGAGAAGCGTGGCTATAACTGCAACACGTACGCCGAAGAAGATTTGCCTAAGCCAACGTTGTCGTTTATAATATCTTAGACTATGACACGTATATCTATTTCTATTATTTCTGCTACCGCTATGATTTAGTCCTAACAACATTAGCATTTTAATTATATTATTGTTGATACTGTATAATTCTGATCTTAAATCACAGTTTCAAAAATCACAACGAAATCCATGAATCGAAAAAAAAACAATACTCAGTAATCCTATCCCTCCTTACCTTCAAACTGGTCCTAAGTTTGTTATAACGGTTATTTAAATATAATTTAATTTCGGAAAATACTAAATTGCACCTGACAACAATCACAGCTTAGCAACTCTTAGCAACAAAATCCAAAAACGTTTTTGTGAAGGGCTGCTAAGAAAGGGGTTCTTCTAGTTAACTGACTAAGGTTGTACTAACATACTGACTCTTGTGCACGTTTTAACTTATTTGGTGTAATTTTCGTATTCTATTCTCTTTAGCCACAAAATAACAAAACATGTTTAACAACTTACATTTCATAATACCATAGTGTTAGGAGCATTGCTGTCCCCAAAGTGATTCCAGTGAACAGTGCTTTAAGACCCATCTTGATGTGTCTATATTAAAAATCAGTGCTCTCAAAATTCCTCTATGAATTACTTATTAATTACACAAGTTCTAAAGAAACGTCGTGGCAAAGAAATTAAAGCTGACACCAGAGACAGAAACAGAAGGTCAATTAAGTGAGTGGGTGGTTTGATCACGTACGCTGCAGTTTGCCTTCACTTCTAATAATATCCTTTCTATTATCTTCTATCAAGTGTCTCCCGTTCAAAAACTTCTTTGGTCGATATTGCTCGGTTCGAACCTGAAATAAATAAATCAGCGATATGAGGTACAATAGTCCATGTCCAAAGTTTGGAGGAAACAAAATCGTGAAGTCCTCAGTGACCACAGGTTGTATGGAAATCAATGAATATGATGATGGTGACAGATGATAAGTATGAATAATTTTTGGTTTAAAGCACTAGAAATCAGCTGATAACGTTTTTTTTATAACGTGTTATATTGACTCAATTCGCTGATACCTACTTGTGGATTGTCATCAAGGTGCTTGTCCAATGAAGATTAATGACGTTAATTAATTGACCTTTGAACTATGCCATAGCTTGGAATGTCGCGATCCGATGGACACAAAAATTTGAATATTAAACTGAACTGACTTAACTTGCTCACCCTTTGTTTTGTTTTGCGTAGGTTCTGTTCTGTACTGGAGTAAAAACCCGGGAATTTATTTATTTAAAAAAACCAAATAAATTAAAAAAAATAATCAAAAATTCAAAACGTTCGGCGTTCGCGTTTCGTTGTTGTTCGCGTGTAAACAATTAATTCTTCTAATCAAATTAATCGTTTCTAATTGATTTGAAGGATTGATTTTCAGAATTTCGGACAATGGCAGCGGCGCCATTTCGTTTCTACAACTTCTTTCTAAAGTCAGGATACATCAATGCACCGCACACGAACGGTATTGGGAGGTTTGTTCCCCAGTGTCAACGAATGACGATCAAGTTTTGTAAGAGTCATGGAGGGAGTCAAGGCGTTCGAGAATTTATTGAGCATGACCTCGTAGATTTTGCAAGGTCAAATCCTGGAGTCGTTGTTTACATCAAGCCTCGGCGACACCGTTCTCCAGTTATCGTAACAGAATACTGTAAGAAAAGTTGTCATTTTCAGGCATTTCTGTATGAGAACTTAGAACTAACTCAACTCGAAAAGATTGCACAAGAATAGTTTTCTTAATTACGCCCTAACTTCCAATTTTTGTGCTTACATAATTAGTAAATGGACATCGAGATTGGATGTCACTGCATCAATTACCACGAGACGAAGTGAACAAATGGATAAACCACTTTCGTTCTGGAAGTGGAACCGGTGAGATAC